>JAAGNO010021702.1:0-55427 GCA_033439905.1 Ceryle rudis
GCTAAAAGCAATTTTTCTAAACCCTCATAGAACAATTGATCTAAACTGTTTCAGCCTCGATGATGAGAACTTCCCATGTGTGGCTTACTCAGAGATTACAGTTTTTTGAAAATATGTTTCCTGAATGAACTACATCATTGAACAGAGTAACAGCAAAGTCCTAAACATGACAAAATGGCTTAGCTGTTTCACTGGTACTCTTGGTCAGTTCTCTGAATGTGAGTCTTAGACCAGTAAACTAATCAGAAAAAGAACTTAATCTTCTCTTTCCTTCCTACTCCTTTTATAGATGACTTTCCTTTATCTCTTACTTTTATATTTAAGCTAAGCAGCACATCATTCCATCAAAAATATCATCAGGAAAAAGAAAGCAGTACTATATACATATCAAGAATGTAATAAAATGTTTTAGAAATGCAAACTGTATTTTATCAGGGACAAACATACAGTAGCTATAATGTCAGAAAGAAATTTACGTGTAGTTTTAGAAGAGAATATTTAGCAAAAATGAACTTGACCAGAAGAAAGTAAAATTAACCCATGTAACTGTTTCATACAAATCTTCTCTGATAACTTTGCTAATAAATAATAAAAATAACTGGTCATAGCAGTTACATACAAATAATGCCTTCCTGAGAACAAAATACAGCAGAAACTAAGTTCAAACCATAAATATTTTTAATAATCCCATCAATAAATGTGTGTGTGTGGGAGGAGTTTAAAACTACAACAAATTTAGCAAAAACCACCATTTTTGCATTTGACACTAAAAGCTGGTCAGAGAAACATCATGCATACTCATAGCTGTGATATTTTGCAAGTTCCCTTTTATTTCAAGGATTAAAATACTGAGAACACTTGCATGTTTCATAGCAAGGTGAAACTATGGAATGAGGCTCAGAGCTGGTATCCTCCTCACATGCACGGCAGGTGTTTCCTATCTTCAACCACCAGCTTCCAAGTTCTGTTATGCTCTTGTGTTTCTGGAGTCCCAAATACAATGGCTGCTGTGGGCTTCTATGAGCTCCTCACAAAGTACCAGCCTTTCCAGTTATGGACCTGAGGACAGCACACATTTTAATGATCCTTCAGCTATTGCTCTAATGTTCTCTTCTGTGTAAAAAGCCTGTCTAAAAGTCCTGCCAGAGTAGGAGAAGCTCCACTGGCCCCTTTGTCATTGTCATGGATACCTCAAAAGTGCAATTCTGTCCTTGATACTTTGCTTTGGCTGCCTGGATACAACTTCTGAGAATAATTTAAAATGACAGTGATGATCATAAAGAGGCAGCTGTATTTGAAAGATCACACAATATTTTGTGTGAAATATTGTGCAATATGTGTGATCTTAATCTTATGAATGAATGTAAGATTGGCTAGGAAGTGCTGACTGCAAAAATAAGAGGTTAGTTTTTTTGTCTACAACTTCTTGTGTATAAAACACTTATTTACATTGGTGAAAGGATCTGCAGAAACTAGTAAGGGTAAAACTGGCATTCTGTTTTAAAACACTGTATCAAAGAGTGATAGTTTATTTCTGAAACCTCATGTAATATCTGTTTCCTAGATAAAACCAAAACCCCCCAAAATCTACGGATTTTTTTTTGCTCCTTATCTAAACTCAAAAAATCTTTGAAAATGGCACCGTAATGAGTAATTTCATATTGTCAGCGATGATGGAGCTATTTTTATGATTTTAAATATGGGTAGTCACCCGTGGCCTAATACGTCAACAAAAGAAATCTGGTTTTCATTAGTTTTGAAAAAAGTCTTGTATGTTTTCCTTCAAAACAGCTTATAGAGAAACAACAGACAAAGTGATGAGGAATATAAACTAATGACTAGTAGAGATTTCACATGAAATCAGATATTAGATTATATCATAAGAAGGCCCCAGTCTTGATTCAGGGAAAAATGAGAATGTGGTTTGGCCAATTTCAGTGTGTAAGATGTGCCTGCTTCAAAACTTATCTCAGTATAACTTCTATTACAAAATTGTATATCCTCCCTTGACCTTTCTCTGCTGGACTAGGTGGACCTTTAGTCTAACCCTAGAGACGTTCTTGTGTCTCGTGACATTACTGGTATCCATGGATCCAGCACTGAGTCTCTGCAAATTACAGCCTTAAAAAAATTTAAATCTAAGTATGAAAATTTAATCTATCAGTTAAATGACACCAGATTAGAGAAATAAATATGCTGCCCTTAAACAGTACGGGTATTCTATATTACTTGAAAAAGATGCGAAGGAAAATTTTAATGCAGCTTTGAAATGAAAACATGTATCTAATAAGCCAAACGAAGGCTTCAAATGAATAATTACTGCTGCTCATTACTGGACAGTTCCTGAAATACATAGAAATATAGGAATGTCTGGGTTGGAAGGGACCAATAGAGGTCATCTAGTCCAACCTCGCTACTGAGAGCAGGGACATCCTCAACTAGAGCAGGTTGCTCAGAGCTTCATCAAGCCCCACCTTAAATGTCTCCAGGGATGGGGCCTCAACCACCTCCCTGGGTAACCTGTTTCAGTGCTCCACCACCCTCCTGGTAAAGAACTTCCTCCTTATTTCTAAGCTAAATCCACTCCTTCCTAATTTAAAACCATTACCCCTCGTCCTTTCACTCCAGGCCTTTGTAAACAGGCCCTCTCCAGTCTTTTTGTAAGCTCTCTTCAGGTTCTGGAAGGTGGCTATTAGGTCTCCCTGGAGCCTTGTCTTCTCCAGGCTGAACAATCCCAGCTCCCTCAGCCTGTCCTCAGTAACAGTAAGCATTGTTCTAAAACTCTTCCAGTTTAGGAAAATGTAATTAAGATACACATCCCACAGGAAAAAGTCACTTTTTTTTTTTCATTAACAATTCCTATAGAAAAGGCCAAGTACTTCTAAATAGTTTTCTCAACAAAGCTTTGATTTCAGTGTCCCTTATGGTAATCATACAGCACTGTTCCTTCTGAGAAGGCAGGAAAATAATTGCGGCTTTCTGGCAAGAATATTTTGGGGGAGGATTTTTTGGAGGCTTGTTCAATACTTTTTAGTATTCATTAGCATTTCAAGTTCTTTGATGCGATCAATCCCATCATTGCTCAGTGTATTTTGAACATTTTTTTATTATTATTATTAAAATGATTTAGCACCAAAAATTTGCAAACCACAATGAAATACACATTACACTTGCTCCCTATGGTCAAAGTAGGAAAGATAACCAAAAATATCTTTTCTCCCACAGGAAAGAAACAGTCAAATACAGAAATCCAAACTCATTTTCAGTGGAAAATAGCCAAAATTAAATTGCGAGTTGCTGAAAGAAGTGTTAGCTTTGAGTGTTCACCCAACCTCCTATGCTTGTGCTGGAAAATATTTAAAAGAGAAACAATTTCATTAATATATTGTGGCTGAGATTTTTAAAATACTGGAAGGGATACAACCAGACTTACTCTACTGAAAAGTACAGCTAAATACCCTGCATTTGAAAACCTTAACTCACGTGCCCTTTCTTATTAAAAGACAAATCATTAAAAAAGGCTAATATCTAATATACATTGCCTACTATGCATATGCTGCTTCCATGTAAAAATTACTGTTTTTCTATTAAATTGTATGGCTAAGCAACAGAAAATGTACAACCTTAAAGCAGCATTACCTTTTGAAATGAAACAAGTAAACTGAGGAAATTCTGAGTTAAAGACTGAAACTCAACTCTTACCCACCCAGCTGTGCCCCAATATTACAGCTTATATGGAATTCATTATCAGCCAGTGCTGAGTGTGACCTCAGCAATTCCTAACATACAGTAGGGCATAACAAGGCAAGTTAAGGATGAAATGTTCTCTGAAGTGACTTTCTCTGCTGTGGTGACTTAGAGTAAAACTAGTAAAATATTGGAACACTCTTCATTTTTGTAATACAATATATCTGAAATCATGAACTTCCCTCTATAAAAAGGAAAAAAAAAAAAATAGTAATCTCATAGCTTTAAGGAAAGTTCTCTGTGTGTTGAAATAATAGCTTGCCAGTGTCTTTCAGAGTCCGCAAACATGCAACCATGCTTTCGGCAAATTTTTGTGTAACATTAAAATTTATCCCAGGAAGTGAAGAGAAACCTTTGACACCTGGGAATAAACCCTATTAATTCACTGTATGAAGATATTAAAAAAAAAAAAAAAAAGAAAAAGAAGCTGAGTTCTCAAAAATTCTATGTAGTAGAAAACCAGCAGCTATTTTCAGACTTGTAGATTTATTTTTATTTTTCTAATAACTCTTACAGAATTAATAGTTAACAACAAAAATTAATACTAAAAAAACCTTAGGAGAATCTAGAATCCAGGTTGTACGCTGTGGTCAGAAGACTAATTTTGAGTGAGTACCCAAAACTGTGAATCACAGTTGCTACAAAGCTGTCAGGATACCATTTTTTTTGCAGAACTAAAAAGCCGTTCACAATGAGATTATTTTCTTATTTGTATATACATTTTGAAAACTACTGAAGTTCAACGTCAAGTATTTTATAGCCCAGTTTTAAACACCAGAAAATAAGGCTTAATACTGTAACAGAAACATTAATAGGCTTTTGACAACAGCCATGCAAGCTGCACCTTTGTATCACAACACACTCTCCCAGCTGAAAAAACTCACTAGTTACTCAGGATAGTGTGGAAAAAAAGAGCGTTGTTATTTTAGGAAAGACAGTCACTTGAAAATTGGCATAAAGTGGTGAAAATTAAAAAGGAAGGTTTCGTTTTTTCCCGAAACTCAACCTAACTGCTCCATAAAGTAATGCACAAATCATTCATTATAATGAGTCATAACAATGATTTGTGATCTTCCAAGTTTTCATTTTATGCCCCTCTGTTTTTCCTTAAAGACAGGAGGATAGACAAAGACTGGAAACTTTGGGTCATATGGATCACGGCACCACTGCTATGTCTGGAATTTTCTTATAAATATCCTATTGCTCTGAGGTTCATAGGCCTGACTGAAACAGCAGGGACGATCTCATTTGTACTTTTATAGTTGTAGAGGGATTTGCAAGAGTTAACACAGTTTTCCATAATATTTCTTACTGACTTGAGGAATAAAGGGAGAGTTCCGTTTTTAATCAGTATCTGAAACATTGTTAAATCTAAAGAAAAACAGGACTTCTTTCAGATTTAACAGGACTTTTCCAAGTTCTGATAATTTTTAAGACACAAAGCAAGGCAACTTTTGAAAAAGAGAGGATTTAAGCAAAGTGGTTTTAGGTCGTAGGCAATAGAGTAGTCTGTAGGATATAATTTTCAGCAGATTTTACTGCTTCTTTGTAGACTTGTGCCTTTTAAAGATTGTTTTTCCAAAGATAAATGAAAATTATTCATTCTGATTACATAAAAATCTTGGAATCACGGATGTTTCTTCATGTTCTGCTGTAGTGATGTCTATCTCAGAAAACAAACTGTTTCACTAACCACCAGCTGGAAGCTAGAGAAACTTGTCCTTTCATTTTGTACAGGTACGGAAATCTTTAAAGACATTTTGCTCATGTGCTTATCTAGGCAGGCAGACTGCACTCGTGGCTGGATCTAACTCAGCTTTTGAGCCTGAGGTCTGGAAAACAGGCATAAGAAAAGGCAGTTCTGGTGTTGCCAAGCAGCATTTCTCAGGTCTACTGCTTTGTTTCCTTATCATGTTTGGTATCCCTTTCATACATCCACTTACTCAAGTCTTTGTAGTGCTACATGGACTCAGACAGAGATAAAACTAACTGATCTATTGAATTGGTGAGTGCTTACTGATAAATTAGTCTAATCGTTGTGCAATATAGTCTGCGCACACAAACAGGAATCCAAGGAACCCCAGGATCAAACATTCCCTGCTGTGAAGCCTAAAAGGTGCCCAGACTAAGGTATGAGAAGGACTTATCCTACCTAAATGTTGCAGAGTGCATTGTGATTAACCTTGTTAAAAATCTACAGCTTGTCTGACTTGTGGCCTGAACCCCTCCCAAGAATAAAGCTGACCTTTTCTGTGTGCAGAAAGGAATCTCCAGTTTCATTACATGTACTGGAGAGTTAAAAACTCCAAAAAGGCTAAAAGACTTTTTAAAGACTCTTGAAAATGCAAACAGCCATCCTGCCTACCAGCTAAGAGACTTATCACCTGTCACTTTACTAGAGATCATTTATTAGAAGTCACAAGATGCCAACTTGTTTGTCATTGGAACTGGCAGCAGAAACTACAGCCTCACAATCAACAAACACTGTTGCTTTTGTTGCAAGAAGTTCTCACGGTGAGCCTGTGGTTTGGGAAAAGGGCTAATGGGGAAAGTCAATCACAGAGGAATGACTGATGGATGTATAGGGAGTGAGCAAAATTATGAGAGTAGGTGGGAGAGAGGAGTGTGATCCTGAAGAAACACTACATATTGAACAGATGGAAAACCTTGAGGCAGTCATTGGTCAAAATATAAACCATGTACCATTGCCTCCGCTCCTTCCTTGTCACCTATAAAACCTATAACGAAGCACTGCAATTCTGCAAATTTCCCTTCTCTCTCCACTACTGCGTTGAAGGGATAGTGATAACGTAGACACAAATAATATCTGAATTACTATATGGTATTCATCTACTGTACTGTATCAAATTTTAATGTTTAAATCCATCAGTTTCCATTAACAATAAAAGCATCTCAAAAATACATCGTAAACCATGTTTTAACTTTATATGAAGTACTTTCTGTAGGACTTTCTATCCCAAGCAATAAATATTAGAAAAAGGTATGCAGCTTTCAGAGGTTTCCTAAACTTACACCACATCTCATCTCTAATATCAAGTGGCATCTTTAACTTTTCTTAAAGGCTTTTTTTAGGATCAAAGACACATCTCTGCTCACTGTTCTGTTTAATATAATTCAGCAACTGCTGTTTTCCTTCTCACCCCTAGAGCATATGCGTGCACAAAAATAACTAAAATATACAGGGGAGATATGGTATGACTTCAGAAACTAATTTCCTTTTAAGGAATACGTGAAGTAAGAATGGTTCAATGTCTACACCACAGTTATAATGTCTGAAGAATAAGAGGGATGATCAGAACAGCAATGTATTTTCAGATCTGCTTATATCATGGCCTGTAAGTAGGCTACAAACTTCTGGCCCAGGGTCAGGACTCTGTACTAAGAATCACTTAACCTGCATAATTTCTTGTCACTCGGTTTAGGTCCCAAGGGCTATGATTGAGTTTCAGTTAAAATCTTGAAGAAGCTCTGCAACATAGGTGATACAGCCAATAGCAGACATCTATTAAATGTGACTTGCTGCTTTCAGAAATGGAAAAATTCTCTAGAAGATGAGCACCAAAATATACAAACTGTATAGCCACTGGATATATACTGGGTAAACACTGGATAAAAGTGGGAAATATCCTTACTCTGCATCTAGATAGTATTTAAATAGGTATAATAGCATCTAGAACTGCTCTTCTACTCCTATAGACTACATTGTGTTATGAGTGAGGAAACATATCCTAGAAGATGCAGAGGAGAATCTGAATCAATCAGTAAAAAATGACTTTCACCCCTTCTCTCCTTAGTAGAGAGAACTTTACATATAGAAGAAAAAGAAATATCCTTCTGAAAAAAATCCATTTAATTTACCCAGTATTTACCCAGCTGATTCAAGAAGTACTTTCCAAAACCCTACAACAAATCCATTTGTTTACCAGCAATAAGCTCTGATTAGACTACTAATAAGTTTTACAAAAGAAGTTGGGCTGTGAAAAACCCCATCAAGTTATTTCATATATAAACTCAGAAGCTCTAGGAAATCCAGATATGATCACTGAAATGATTTTATACATATTATTCCTTGTCTTCCCTGCAATTACAAGGAATAGCATTTTCTGTATTACCAAAGAAAAAAGGTTTTCAGGAAGAAACAAAGATCACACCACTAATTCATGTCTTCAAATTCCTTATTATCCTTGGTGTACACTTGCACGTTAGTTAACTAAACATAAATCAGTAGATTGACATATGCCATAGTGTTTAGATACCAATTTAACACCTCTGCATAAAGTTAGAGAGGAGAATTATAAAATCACTTTGAATTTATTATTTCTAGAAAGAGTAGACAAAAGTCTTTGAGGATTAATTTCATGCTGTGGGTTAAATTTCACTCTCACGATAGGCCAACTATTGCCTGGGGCTCTAGAGATAATGAACCTGCCAGGGGATTAGCAAGGAAACACTTGTGTTATTATAAATCGTGTACACTTCCCTTTATAACCAACTTCATCCTTCATGACATTAACAAATCACACTCTCTGTCCGTGTTTCAATGTAATGCAAGGCTGTGAATGACCCTGAACCAACAGTACATTTGATAAGATCTTCTCAAGGAAGAAATAGCTATTAAATTTGGTTGAAAGATCCAGACCTCCTGAAGTGAGAACATAGGACATTTTACGTCAGATGTCTCCAAGATGCAGAAAAATCTGTATGTAAAATCTGTCTTAAAAATATCAGCTGATACAGTCTAAAATGGCTTATAGCGAAATGTGCACAAAATAATTAAATGTAACACAGAAACCAAGGAAATTTTAGGCACAATCGGTCTGCCACAATAGTCTAAATCAATCCAAGAAAAGATGTCATTCACTTGGCTTCACTGTAAACAATGCATTTACTAAAAAGCTCAAACACATGATTCATCATATGTATATTAGGCTAGAAGTTCCAATAATGATTTTATGCCTCAGGACAGTTAGAATATTTATGATGCAAATATAGATGCTTTTTGTATTTCATTCTTTCCTCCTTCCTTTTCTTGAAAGGCTTCACACTTTTACCCGTAAAAAACCAGCTCAGTTTCTATGCAATGCATGCTGAGCTGTGCTGGCAGGAGCTGGTAGCGAAATTGCGTAATAGTGCAACATTAAAGTAGAAATCTGACATCATGAACTGGATCCCAAACCAGCTTAGGAATTTTAGAGATGGTAGCATTACTGCTAACGTCTCGTGTAGGGAGAGGGACTCCTGGTTTGGTATGGTTCTAGTAACATAGCTCACCCTTCTTCATCTTTCAGAGCAATTGAGCACAACCACAGAAAGCAATTTTTTCTACCCTATTGCTTTCCCACCTCCTTTGAAGCCAAAGCCTTCTTTAAGACACATCATCTCCAGTGTGCGGCACCACATCGCTTCTAATCGCCACACACTAATCATCCATGTTAAAATACTTAATAGAGTTACTCTTTGTGCTGGATTATAAAAGGCATGGATATTTTTTTCTTTTACTTTTACTCCTCTTGTCAAACAGCCTAGGCATGACTCTGTGCTAATGCTCCCTTAAACACTCTAAGGGAACATGACTTCACAGGTTGTATCTGGACCCCAGAGGTGTGAGCTTATTATGTTGGAAAAATGGCCAGTTTTGTCTCTTTGCTCCCATTTCTGCAAGGCAGTGAGCTCTGCTTCCCCTCACTTTAGTTACAGATGGCTGTTCTTCCAGCCACATGAGTCATGCTGGGCTATGCCAGATAACTTGGACCCACTGCATGGCAGGTATTGTTCTCATATGATCAAAACAGAGAAAGACTAATTTTGCCATTTGGCTCTTGCAGTACATCAGTATAATGTTCTTTACTGCCTACAGTAGGCAGGAGTAGTATTTGATGCACTTCCCTTTTAATTTTCTAACCAGACAGGAAATAATACAATTGTATTAGGAGGCAGATAATACAGAGTAATAAGTATCTCATGTTTGAGAATTTGCCATTCTGACTCCTTGGCATCATATAAGGCTAGGCAACTGTCCTCTTAACCTACCTATACAGCTGAGACAGTTCTGCATCCCACAGTGGGACCAGACCTTTGCCCAAAATTATTTTTTAAGAAGGAGAAAAACTATTAAAATGACTAGACTACTATGATTCAGGTGGCCTTAGTACTGGGAAGACAGTCAATTGTCACTAACATTCTACATTTTTCATTTGGGGATGTAATTTGGTGAATGGGTTCCTGTGATGGTGAAGCCAATTCAAGAAGGTCGCTGCTTGTTGCCAGACTCTCTGTTTTGCTGATGCAAATATTTATGAGGCTATGCAGCAGAGAAAAACCAAACACCATCCATCCGAATTTCTGCTTTTAACTCAGATTGCTTTATTTTTTATGATGAATTCAAAGCTGCTCTTGGGTGCACACATAATATTCACACAGTTTTTGCTTTAAATAATTACTTTCATTTTCCTGATGCAGTCTGTTCTGTTTTATACCATAGAATTTCAAGAATTCAATATCCAGCATATATCTTAAGAGACATACCATCACATGGTATGCGTTGCCCCACCTCAGCAAGCATTAAGCTTACAACAGAAAATGATGCCTTCATCTAAAGGGGACAAAAGGAAACAGAGCAAGTAAAGAACTGCTGTCAAGTGAAGTGGAAATGAATCGGAGAGGAGGAACCTGGGACAGGTTGTTAAAAAGGACAAAGAAGAGACACAGAGGGAATAGATTTGGTGAAAAAGGGCAGTCAGTAGCGTAAAGTGGACAGAAAAAAAAGAGACAGATGTTTGGAGCTAGTGAAAGTGAAGAGTAAGGAAAAATGGGAGGCTAGAAACAGATGTAAATGAAATTATCTAGGCCACAAGGATATGCAATGATTTGTGCACATACTTTATGATACATTCTTTAACAAAACCTTTTCACCATTAGCAGTGAGTGCAATTGTTTCATGGAAATCATGTCCACTGCCTCTCTGTGGTTTGTTTCTGGAAGTGGCAGGTTCATCCTGTGAAACTTAAGAGAAAATTTCAACTTTATAAATATTCCCACAAGATACAATCCTGAAGGCAGGTATACAGAAATAAAAATGCACAACAAGAAGTTTCTTTTTTGAGACCACTTCCTCCTTAAGTCCACAGGATACGTGATAGTCTGCAAATTAATCTGGATGCATCAGGAATAAGGCTGCTGAAGCTGGTGTTTAATATGCCGAAGTTAAATGTGGTCATGTGGCCCATGTTATTGAAGACACACTTTATTATGGATTGTGCAACTTACAGTTTCCTGAAATCTAACGGCTTTAAATTCACATATTAAAGTTCACTTACAATGTAACAACAGTGTATATTTCTCAGCTGGTCATTACTTGAATAAAAAATCTAAGCCAGTTTAAATAGATTTATGCTATGCTTCTAACCATAGAATAGTGCACTTTATACTTTGCATTAAACAATTTAAGTTCACATCTGTCACGTATTAGTTGTTGCCTCTTTTCCCCCTTCCCTGAGAAGAGCTTCTTGTTTTGAGAGCATTTTAGTATCTGTACTTCTGGCTAACGATTTATAAAGGAATAATTATAAAATTAATGTAAATGTATTTCTAATTTTGATATTTCTACTTCCTCTTTATTGACTATGAACTGTTAACTCTTAGCTTATAGTGGAAGAATTTAAAGAAAATCCTAGCAACAAATGGAATAGTAGAAATAATTGCTAAACATCACTTGCTTTTACTATATCTGTTTTTCCTAAAAAAAATAATAATTGGGTGTGTGATGGATAAGAACAATCTTGCCCATCTGCCAAGTAGCTGTCATCCAGCCAAACTAATATCCTGAATAATTTCTTGCCTATTATAGACCGAGAACTTTCTATCAATATATGGCATATACAGAAGAGGTCAGTAAAGAAATGCTTTTTAGTGGCAAAGATTCTCATTAAGTGATGAGTATTTAATGGTGCTCATCAGCATTCTAACATGCACTGTAACACAACAAACATTTAACGCTAAACAAATTTTACAACTTTATATAAAGTTTCTAAAGAGAAACTCAATAGACTCAATATGTTAATTATAATTAATTAAAATGAGTGATTTAATCCTCTATGCCAGGTGGTAATAATAATTAACCTAGTGAACTTTTTTGTGTCAGATTTTTTCAAATTTACAACTAACCTAAACTTTGAAAAGAGAAGAGCCAGGCACTGCTTGACAAGCTGAATTAATGTGTCTGTCAGCATTAAGCCCATGCTACACAGTGACATCTCTCCAGTAGGTAAACTGCCTCTGAGACTAATGTGTCTTCACTTATTACTTCACATCTCTTTGGCTAAGCTCTGAAATGCCACAGGATACAAATGATCTTGTCTTCAAAATAATTTAAAGCTTGCTGCAATGCAGGATGGAAAACACAGAGAGCATGGTCTTGTCAAAATGCAAAATCATCAGAGGGTGTCGGGAGGCAGAGCTAGCTGTCTGTAATGTGATCCTTCCACACACCATAATCTCCATTTTATTTTGCCTAATGAGGCAGGAGTTAAAACAGTTGACCTGATCAAATTCAGATGGCAGCCCTAAAGGATGAGCCCCCTGCTGCACTCTTGTCCCGACACCCTTTGTTACCTCCAAGTGAGCTGAGACCAGGCTGTGAACCATGTAAATAGGAGGTTTCCAGGTTAATGAAAAGCTGCAACACCCTTCTAAATCAGGACAGAAGGTTATGCTTTTCTAATCCAAAGAAAGTTTCATGAACCTCAGTAATAAAGTTTAATGAATGCTGGTCATTTTGAACCTCACAAATAGACACTTGACAAAGGGTAATAGTTTCCTTAAAAAAAATCCTTATTCTATAACCACGGCTCAGCACATATTGTTAGAATAACACGAATTTGTTTTCTTATGACAAATTCAAACATATCAATTAAAAAAGGATGTCTTGGGAAAAGGTAGTTAATAGTTCTATGAACTGATGTTTTTATTAGGTGATGGCATGTTTGCTGTTTCATTTCATTACTTATCTGCCAAGGAGTTTCTTTCAACACCAAATCAGAATCTACATGCTACAATCACGTAACACGTTCAAATTCAGGCCATGTGCTCCAGCTGCTGACACAGATAAATCTTTAAAAGTGAACAAAATATAAAAATCATCTACATTATCTTTCAGCGTGTACCATAATTTGTGGTCTTTTACACAAAGGACATAAAAATTGGATTCACCAACTACACTTCTACCTGGCACTTGAAAGATGAGACTCTGTTGGCTAGTAAGTCTATCGTGTCTACAGAAAGGTGTGGAGAGACAGGGTGTGTTACTTTGGCCTTAGTGCAGAGCTTTTTGTGCAACTTTGAGTGTGAAGGGAGGGGGCTCAAATGTGCTCACAAAAGATCACATAGATAAATGAAGTGGATAAGATATACATAAACATACAGCAGCGCATCTCCAGAGTTTCATTAATAAGTTTGAACACATTTCTTGGCTTGGCATGTCTGAATTTTTTCTAACATGAAGCATTCCATATTATGAAAATATACATGCTAACACACAGAGAACACATTAAACTAGACAGCAAGATATCTATGTCTGCATAGTCAAAAAAATACATGTATGATCTATTCTTGGCTTGTTCATTTACATCATTTTAACTCTGCTGAAACTGTATATTAATTTAATTTATCCATCTTAAGGAAAAGTGTGACAGATTTCACATTTGTCATGCTTTAGGCTTATCTCCTGGGTGTCTATTCCTTTGTTACTTAGTATACATTACAATTTTTATGTTCAGATTTCACTGAACTGTATTTTTAGACCCTTTTGACTTTCCTCAATTAGGCATTTGTGACGCTGCTTTTCAGACATTCCAGTAATCAATTCCGAGCCCATTCATCAGGATTTCAGAAGCCACTCTTGAAAAATTAGATACATGTGCTCAGTGTAAATGGGAATGCAATGATTTATGACACAGGTCATTCTGAAAACCCATGAGTTCTTCTCCAGTGACGTGCCAGAAATCACAACTATTACTATAGCTCTGTGATCTATTTATTATGCAGCTTACGGGTGGTGTGCCATGTCTAATTCATTTTTAATGCATTACATTTTTTTCTGGTTAATTTTTGAAAACAAGATTTACAGTTGTTTAGAGCTTGACAAGAACAGTAAACTGCTGGTTTAGTTAATATGTTTTAAAATGGATTGATTAAACTATCAGCCTGTTTGCACTCAGTGCTCCAACTATGAAGGCAGTATTGTTTTAACTGCAACAACAGCAGTCAGCAGTTCTGTAAATCATGTGTTATGCATCCCCTTGGTGAAAAAAACATGGATGCTCAATCTAACTGGCAGGGAAGAAATTAAATTCCTGGTTTCTCTTCAGTTTACAAAGGGGAGAGTGTGGCAACCACAACAGAAAAAGGGTTTTGTCAGAAGTTCAGGATCTCAGTTACCCGCTCAAGAGAGGAATGAGTATGTTCTTGAACCATCCAGCTCACAAAGCCTTGTCATTTCATCTGCTAGAGAGGTACTTAATCAGCTCCTTCCCATTGGTGATATGAAAGCAACAAAGCAGCTCTGTCATGCACAGAGCACAAATCAAATGAAGTTTTTCTTGGTGCTCGGCACAGCTAAAAAAGCTGTGCTGTGTGTGGGCACAACTTCTAACCAGTGGTTAAGGGTAAACTTTTAAAAAGTATCACTTAATGAGTTTATAGTATAGATGCAGATATGGTTTTATCAAGAATTTAAGAGAGCTGTATTCACAATTCTGGTTGCATGACAGCAACACCCATGCAGATATACACCAGAAACATTCAGGTAGAGGAAATCTCTGCTGCTGTGAATGTGGGAACTATGCCATGCCTCACAAGTCTAACACAGACACCTCAGTGACACTGAAGGGCTCTGCCTTTAGACTGAGTCTTGTAATTGCATACAGCCTGTTAGAATTAGATTATGAGCTATAGCAGAACCCTTGCATGCATTTTAAGTACTTAAGTATTTATTCATCTTATTTACCTTCAGTCATCTTTTATTCAAGTGTCGAGTTTAAGTCAGTCATCTAGGCTCCTTGCACAATGCAGACACATGCTTCTCCAAAGTCCAATTTATCCCATCCAAAGATGCATATCAAGGATAGATGGAATTATCTGTCCTGCATAATTTTTCCTCTCTTTCCCTTGACTATAGATGGAGCTGTCTACCTTTGATACACTGCCAAACCTCTAGCAAGTGCCCTTAAAGATGGGGCACATGTTTGTCAATGATGTGTTTTCTGAAGTTGCTCTTCGGGTTTTGATCATGGTAACAGAGGTATTTCACATGAACATACACCAGCTTGTCACAGCAGAGAGCAGGTAACTTAAACATGTGAGCAAACTATTACCAAGTGTCCCCAGACTCCTACACTCATATCCTCAGGGCACAGCATAGCTGCAAGTGTCCCAGTATTTTCTGGAGGGCACCACTGGAGCAGCAACAGTGAAATGTGGATAGGCAGTTCACTCTTGTGGGCCCTCTTTCTCCACAAGACCACAGTGCCTGGGGGAGGTTGTGCTCTTTGGATATGTTATGTAATCCAGACTATGAAGGAGGACATGGAAAGGGGCAGAAGGTCTAGAATAGGGCTGAGGTACAGGAGGAAGTTCAATGATAGCAGACGCGATACCTCAGTTGCCTGAGCACCCACAAACATGTACGTGAACAGGAAGTTATAATAAATACATTGGTTTGATATATAACCACTGGACTTGTCCACAACACAAGAGACTGTAGAAAAGAGAAATAAAATAGCAAAATGCTTGCTGAAAAACGCAACAGAATTAGACACTGATGTGTATTTTGCTTAAACCCAGGTGAAAACTCATGAAACATAAAATTACTGAAATTTAGTTCACTAAAATTTGAAAACAATAATGCTCATTTAATTAAAAACTGTCAGAAGCACTCAGAAGCCATCAGGAGAAAATATTTTTTTCTCAATTTTGTGGGTCCACTCTGCAGATGGCTTGGCCTCTTTGTGATTTGCTTCTGACTATCCCACCCTCTCTTTTCACATTGTTCCCCTGTTCAGAGCAAAGCTGGCTTCACATGCATAGTCTCACTGTTCCACACTCCTGGTACCTTTCCTCCCTCCTGAAAAATGTCAGGGTAGAGTGGCCATGCCTGGTATAGGCTCAGGAAAGTCTACAGGTCCTGCAGAAGGTATCTGCAATGAGGTGGTGCTAAAATAGAGGGAGAGTCCAAGCAGCAAAAGAAGAGGCAGGAGTCCTGGGGTGCTGTGGAAAAAGATCTGAGCCCAGGGAAAGAATAGGGACTCTGCATGCTCTGCTGTGGCCTTCACCATGGCCCAAAACCACCCTGGGCTAAATTCTAGCCTTTACAAAATCAGGAGTCTGGTGGAAGGAGAGGAACAGTGGTGAGAGAGAGGAGGAGAAAGAAGGATCTTACCCATGACACACAAAACCTGTGGAAGCCCTCATCAAAAACATTTCAAGGTAACGTGTGGTCCAACTTCTGTACCAATACAGTGAAAGATTGACATGGGTTCACCTATCACTTGCTCATTTCTGCAAAGCCATTCCACTTGTCCCTTCTCCGTCATTTCTTTAAAAAACTTCAAAGAGCAATGGAATGCAATATGCATCAGTAAAGGCTTACATACACAATGCCTGAAGACTTAAGTGCAAGAGAAAAGATTATTTTCAAGTGCACGAGCAAGTGTAACCTACTACTTTGTGTGCACTTATCGCTTTCTTTGTGCTTGATCCAGAGAGACTGCAATTTTGCAATTGTTTTGGCTTGAAGGTCAGAAAAATAAGTTCTACATGTAAACAAAAATTTTTTTAAAATCATATTTTTCAGTCTATTAGAACTTTGTTTAACCTTAGATTAAGACAGTAGGATTCATTATCTGAAAAATAAAGGCCACTTGCAAGGGAGAAAGACAAACATGGTATTAGATTTTACACAAATAGAAAGGCTTTGTTTGCTGGCAGATGAGACCAGAGGATGGTAAAACAAAAAGAAAAACAGGAGTTAGAATTTAATTTGTTATGTTTTCCAAATATACATATCAATGATATTTTAAAATAATTGTGATATCGGAAAGCTCTCATATTTAATATAGGAATGAAGGAGTCCCAAAGGATGTGTTTACATTACTGGACATTAGGTTTTATTTAGACTATGTTTTATCTTTGTTTCCAACTTTAATTACTATTTTATCTATGAAGTATAGAGTCAGTGCCATTACCTTTGAACAGAAGAATGTATTAGATTGGCTGTTAGAAGAATCTTTTCAAATCTTGTCTTCCCCAAGTTTGTATTATGTAAGCACAATTATGTTCAGACTTCTAGTTACTTTTTCAAATGGCAAACTCTGCAGTCAGGGACCTTAGGAAGACAGGGTTTGCATTCAAAACAAAGAAACAACTGAAGTCAGTAGTTTCCTGAAGACAGAATCATTTCTAAACTAGTCAGGAGAGAATTTACTGCCCATAAGCCCTTGCAACAATAATAAATGCAGCACGCACTCATATGATGTTTCATGTACACTGCACAGCTCTATCATCTCTGTTTCAGTTACATCCCTCTAATCTGGATGGAATGATTTCTTCTATGGCAATATTTCTGGCTACATTACCTACTAGATGATTCTGATAAAATCCTACGGATGGACTAATTTCAAAAGGAAAGCTCCTAGAATTAGCTCAAGAACCCTGTGGGAGTATTGGTCATAATTTGATTTGCTTTAAAGATGCTTACTCTTCTGGTTTTAGTTAAGTTTAGCTAGCTGTACGAGGAAAAGTGATTCAGAAAATAAGCATTTTTATCTTAATCACAAAACCAAAAATTCATCCCAGAAAGGGCATTTATGACAAACTGCCATGCACATGCCTTTTCAGCACAGCTGATCTCAGCTCTTTAAGTAGTCTTTAATCCTTTAAAGTTTAAACTCTTTCAGTATTTCCTCCATAAAGTTAATTAGCAATATTTCACAAAAATTAGGGAATAAAGGTAAGAACGATCCTCTTGTAGTACATGTATCTAGTAATTCATCACAGAATAAAACCATATTTCCAACAACTGGAAGCATACTAAAGATATGTCTAGCAACAATGCCATGGGTAAAGATTAGAAATAGCAGACCTTAGTTTATAACACATCACAGGAATTATATCAAGCAGTTCAAATTTATGGCCATTGGTTGTTTATTAAAACAGTAACCTTTATAAAGCTATTGTGGAAAGTGACCAATAGCACATATAGCAGCACTTGCAGAAAGACTACAGGAGAAAGGAATAAAGTGAATTACCCATATTCAAATTACCAAAACTCTATGTTTAACACATTAAAAAAATGTCAATTGTTACATCCATTTTGTTTCTGTCATTACTCTGATTTTATATTCTTTATCAAATATATACTGCACACATTCTCTGAGTATAGTATTTTCTGCTTCTCTACCAAAAGCACATGCTTTGTAGCGGGAGGGAAAATACTCAGCTCTACATGGGAATGATAAGAGGATACAACATTTAATGGTTGGATTCTATGACCTTAAAAGGTCTTTTCCAACTGAAATGATTCTATGATTCAGAAAACGTTCACTACTGACAGATAGTTGTCTGTTCTTACGGTTCCAGAAATAACTCCAAACTGCCCAGGAAGAATCTCTATTAGTGAAAGAGCTGAGCACTATATGCAAGTTTAACATGTAGTCTGATAAGGCAGATGGACTCCTTACTGCTCTTAATCATGATGTTTTTCAGCATGATCTGAGAAAGGGAAGAATTCTGTTGTCATGATAAACACTGATCAACACTAATGACCATGTGGTACCCCAAGTTAAAACCTACATGGAGCTGCTGACCTGAGCACTACAAAAGCATGTCAGATTTAGACTTGAGAATCTACCAAAAGAGGTGAAAGGACTTCCAGTGCAGTAGCCATATAGATGTCCTATATAGATTCATGAAAAAGTTCTTGATCCTCAGATAGGACAGTGAAGATTTGAAAAGAATAGGTATGGAAGGAGATTCTTCTTCTAACACTTCTCAAGAAATGACCAGGGATATGAAATGATGTGAAGAACAAGACTTTTCCCAGTTGAAGGGTGTAGAGGTGATGCTGAAACAAACATAATACTATAGTCAATGAGTCAATGTCTGTGGTCACCAGACCAGATTCAGCACCCCAAGGAGCATTGGTATCTTTTGAAAGAGTTAGACTAAGATTTTTTTTTTTTTTTTTTTAGAGTTCAACTAAAATAAGATTCACTAAAAAAACCTCAAGAATAATACTAGTTTGGAATGACACTCTTGAGGGCAACAGCTGAAGTGCCAGCTCAACCTCTGCTACTTGAGCATATTACACATGTGCCACACAGAGGGGAAGTGGAGGAATACAGCACAGAGAGTGCTAAGACGTAAGAATATTCTGTATTTTGAGGGTGCATGGTACTGCACCTGCAGTATAGATGTACATATGGCAATGATTTTAAGAATGGATCCATCTGACGCAGAAATGTTTTTTTTTTATATTCCTGCGAGGAGCAAAAATGTGACCTTCCATCTTGTTATTTTGATTAAGGGGAGCTGTAGTTGAAGAAAGGAGAGGCAGGATAGAGTACTCACAATAGGATCTGGCAGAGACACATGGAAGTTCTTGCATCGTTACAGCAGTCTGTAGTTGAACCATGTGTACAGGTGAACATTCTGGAGGAATGTCTTAATCAGAGTTCATATTTTCAGTCTTGCCTAGAGCAGTTATAGAGGTTTGAATAAAGAGGTATGCCATAGAGACTCAGAGGTCAAGTCAACTGCATAGGTTTTGGGAAGGTCAAGTCCAAGTCTGACTTTTGATTCAGGAAAGGAGGAATTTGAACTGGTTCTCTCATTTCTTAGCTATGTGCTATGATGATGAGATCATTGTCTGTTCGAGATCAGAGTTTACTCCATCAATTCTATCTTGAAATTAAGAATTTATTATGTCTTCTTAACAGATATTAAAATGTATATTAATTTATATTAATTTCAGAAATATATTAAAAAAATATGTATTTCCTCAATGGCTTTGAAGTTTTTCATTGACTCTCTGAATACTCAAGTAACACAACTGCTGCTGAGCCCATCATACTTTACTTCAGTGACCATGAAAATGAGGACAAATAGATCAAACTATGGCGAGCTTCCGTTTAACTACATGACGGAAACCAGCACAGCTGGAGGCAATTCTTAGCAAATTGATCAGAATTCCTTTAACTACGCTTTACTAATAAATAGACTTCCATAATTTTCTGCAATCAATCTCAATGTATTTGCAAAATTAGTGAAACACTTGATCTTGAAATGTTCACTAAATCTTAAGTATATCACTTTGAAGAACTTACATAGTTTATCTTTCTGCCAAATTGGGGAAAAGTAACTGTTTATAATAAAATCTTGTGAACTAAGTAAACTTTGTAGAAGATGCATGTTCACAATTAATTTGCTATGTAAGAAAACTGGTTGCTTTGTTTTTCTTTTCAAAATCCAGTATTAACTTTTGTTACCAGGTTTGTATTTCCAGTCTTGTGGTTTGTATCAACTCCTGGAACCAGGAGCAATCCTACTGAAAATGTGAAAAGACTACAGGTATGTTGATGCTCTTCCTTTACCATTTTTAAAAGTAAGCACACTTTGTCCAACAGTTCAGACATTTTTATCTGGATGGCTTTTGTCTCTTTTAAGGGGCTTTTCAAATATTCTGTGAACAGGACAATCTTGAACTCCCTTTGAACAAAACAGGTATTTCAAAAATTTAATGAAAATACACTTCAAAAAATGTAATTGATCTGGCTTTCACCTTTTTCACAATTATTTCTGCAGTTACAGACTGGCAAAATCTGAAAGTAATAGAAACATCCTATTTGCTAAAATAAACGAATGCACTGAACTTTTTTTTTCCCTAAAAGCCCATGTCGCAATCCCTCCTAAGGGACAAAAAAATAACAAGAAAAAGATGGAGTTTGAACTCAAAGCAAACATAAAAGCTTTACTTACAAAAAATCAATTACACACCCCAATTTGTTTTACCAGCAGCCAAAGGAAAACCTGGTTCGCATGTTGCAGGTTCCAAACATCTTGGATCTACATGTTTCACCAAATTTTACATTATGGCTATTTCTAAGAAACAAACTAACAATTAGAGACACCTGTTAAAAGTGCCTGTGCTCTGTTCACACTTCATGTAGTATCCTAAAGTGACAGCATATTAAAATGTCAAAGCAATTCTTTTGCATTATAGAAGTATTTTTAACAACAGACAGTGCAATTAAATTCTCTGCTCCTAAGTACTTGTACTCAACTTGCTTAGCATACAAGAAAAGTACTAAAATACACTGATGTAGAAAGGAAAACTGCTGAAAAGAAAGATTAGAATTCTACAAACCACATAATTACAAAAGACATGCAGAAAGAAATCAGTATCTAAATTATCCTCCCCTTCCCATTTTATATACCTATTAATCACATAATACACTTTGTCTATAGATAGTCCAGCAATTTTAGAGGTATAGGTCCATATTGTAAAAGGAGTACTGCAGATAAAAGAAATATAACCACATTGAAATTATTTATTCAAAACTTTGCCTTTGATTATGTGCCCAGACACAATGCAACTTGCACATCAATGAAATATTCTTTGAATTTGACCCCTCCAGTATAGACATATGTGCTTAACTCATGTCAGAAGTTTCTAAGTGGGAACTAAGACACATTATGAACCATACTTAAAAAAGAAAACAAGATAATACACCTTCAAAGTGTTTCTACAGATCCATTTGTAGAGATCATTAATACAGTGGCACATTTACAGCAAAGTTAAACAAAATTTCCAGCTTGATAGAGTGGATTGCAATGGGAAAATTTCACTTTGAAAAACATTTGTTGATTTAGAGGAATATTCTAATAAATACAGAAGTTTACATTTATCAAAACTGAATTTCTAACAAAAGCTGGCTTAAATATTCCATGTATTAGCTCATGTCCATGCAGATGGTCAGAGCAGGGCATGTAAAATACTCCAGCCCTATTTCAGTGCTCAGTGGTATATGAAGGGTGCTGAACCATCTTGAGGCAGTGCCCTAGTGAAAGGTAAAAGTATACAATGCTTTAAAACTGTTTCACATTTTCTCATCTATTTAAAGTCACATATACATATCACCCTGAATTTCACAAAAATCTCATGTTGTCATGCCAAATTATCCACCAACACTGAGTGTACGTAACTGATTATTCTGAGCCACAGGACTTTGTGGAGTGGATTTAACAGTATTGTAATCAAGGGTATATTATTTTCACCCACACGTTGCCCCAGGTTACCACTTTGTAGCAGAAGGAAAAAAATGAACTGTGCCTCACATATTTTTCCTCACAGCCTTAGCTTTAATGGAAGTAATGTCAAAACAATCTTGATAGTCTGAAAGCTTTAGTATATGAAGAGCCACCAAATTTTCACTTCTGGTACACTACTGCTACTGGGGCAGTAACCTCTGGCAGAAGGATAGAGGGGACAGCTAGCGCTGTTCTTCAGGACACCCTTAGTATGCTTCAGGAGACTGTCTCTGATGAAGGTGTGAGGATGAGAGAATTTTCAGTCCATGCTCTGCTGGTGACAAAGGGAAATTGTTTCAGTTTTCTTCCTCTCTTGTATCTGTTCAGTAGCAATTAAAACCTTTCTGGTGTTCTAGGACTGCTGCAAAGGCTGCTTGCACAGCGTTCAGAATATTTGAAGTACAAGGAGCATTCAACATCCATATCACTCCTGCAGTTTCACACCACCTTCCAAATCAGTAACTTAGTCAATTTTAAATATGAAAAGTTTACTGAAAATTTGAATGACTGATGTAGCTCTACAAGGTGCTTTCTTCTAACATATTTGTCTCTCCTTCCTGAAATATAACATGTCAATACTTTAGCTGACCAAATTTCTGTTTATTCTGAGTTTTATTATGCTCTGGATAAAAATCTCACTCTGTTTTTCAAATACAGAAACTTTCAAACAGTAGTATTTTAAGCAAGCTGTCTGTTTAGAAGCTAACTTGTCTGCAGGTAACAAAATAACTCCCTTCCAAAGTCTTCTGGCTGTTTATTCACATCAGCTGAAATCTGGTGCAACTGTACGAATTATATCTTCCAAGAGCACCTGTGAACTGGCCTTGTGCGGTACCAGTTTTATGATTTGACACCCAAGACTGAAGCTTACATTATCCTTAAGCAGTGTGATTAAGTGGGAGGAAGGACTGTGGGCCAAGGTTTTCAAAGCTGTTTCATGCAGTTCCACTGCACTCAGGCTAGCTAAGAATAGTGGAACTGTTGTAGGCCCAGCACACATAATACAACTCTGGGAGTTTTTCTAATTGATGCTGAATTCTAGTTAGTCACAAGGGTCTGTTCTGGCAGCTGCAACGAGCTGAAGTATAAAAGATATTCTGACCATTGACTTCTTTCCAGAATTACCTATTTCCATATAAGAGTTTGTGAGGAACAGGTGAAGCAGAGTCATTAATCCACCCCGTACCACCTTGACCTAAGGATTTTTGTTCCATTAAGAAAATTTTCCAGTGCCAAAAACTCCCTTAATGTCCCTTGAGTTGTCAGAATAACATGAAAAGACAAGAATAAGACTTTGCCTTTCCTCTTCAACAGCTCTAAATACTCCTGCTATATAAATTTCTACAAGACTGCAAAGTAAGTAGAAATGGTATCATTAATGCATCTAATTGATTTGAAAATATTGTTTGGCTAATTCAGCCCCTGTTGTCACAGGCAATTTTTGTCATATGAAGTCACTTGACCTGAGAAAGTAACTGAGCTCTACCTCAAAGATAATTAAGGCTTTTCACCTCCACAGCGCCTACTAGAAGGGTAATCCACAATCTTGTTGACATACCTGAAATCTATTTCCTGGTCTTAAATGTATTCAGGAGAATTTAGACTCCGTTATTTTTGTCCTAATATTATGCATACAAAGACAAAAGATCAGAAGGCCATCCATGTTAATATCTAGTCTTGTCAACAGAGGATCATTAGGTGAGTGTATGGTATGACAAGTATACATCCTCTGTATTTCCAGGTTCCACAATTCTTAAGCTCAAGCTTGTTGTTAAGTATGCCCTTGCTCTCTCCTATGTGAGAACATCTAACTGTAGGAAGAAGTTTTATATACACTCCTATACTTACTTCTATAACCAGATTTACTCTTTTTAGTAGCCATGAATTAGTATTCTGCTGAAGATTTAATTCAAAATTTCAACCCTAGTTACATGTTTCATGAAAAAGTCAACAGCTTTTTGTCATGTGCAAACATTTGTCACAGTAATAACAGAAAGGAACTTTTGCAATATTGTGCAATTTTATTAACAGGCTACTTCAGGAATCCTTTATTCATTCAAATTTGGCAACTTACTCACATGCATGAATTAAGTATTGCAGAGCTAATAAACGAGTACTGTGAAGAACAGGAATTTTCACATGATTTAAATGGTTTGATGTCTATGACTGAAGCTGTTCCACAATCAGTTTAACTGATGTAAGAATTCACCTGAAGTGAAACAAGGAGGGTTCACCCTCAGTTTCTTCTCCCCTATGCCTACTTCTTTTTCAGTGTGGTCCTGCTCCTTTCTCTGTCACAGTTTTGATGCTCATGGAACCCTTCTAATAAGATGTGTATACACTAGAATACATTAGAATTTGTACCAATTAGTCCTTTCCTAGGTTAGTATATTGTATAGGCCCATGGGAAACTACAACAAGGTCTACAGCCTGTGTAAGGAGTGACCTGCAAAACTGGATTTTGCTGTCTCATGAAATTGAAAATTAAATTTCAGTATATTCCTGAATTTCCTGAGACGTATGTCATGTAGTGTTACAATGCATTATCTGTATAACAATGGAATTCCAACACATTTAGATTCTTAAGTAGGTCAAATTGTTCAGATAATAAATCAGTTTGGAAATTAAAAGAAAAAGAAGAAATATGAAACGGAAAAAGGAAAGCAGCTATTCATTTAAAATTTCACCTTTCAATGGCAAATTAGGAAAGTCTTTTACCTAGCTAAACATTCTTGCATTATTTTTATTCCCCTGTTGTGGAATTCAATTGATGGTGTCAGAGGAACATTTTTGTCCTTGATAACTGGAATTCCCATTCAAAGAGAAGGTATAAGTATGTTCTATCAGATGAGATATAAAAAATGGCAACCATACAAATAAAAGTCTATATTTAACTTAGAGACATAGTAAATAAAGATGTACACATCTTTGAATAGGATGCAGTTTTGAATTACAGCTGATCTGATCTAACAGTATGCAGTCACTAGAAAACAAAGTATTTTTAATAGATTAATTTTTTCATATATCATCAAGCTAAGTCATTTTTCCCTGCAGATTTGCAATTGCTAGATCTGCCATGAAGGAAATGGTGGGACTATACTGCATACACCAGAGAAGGCAGTTGCGTGGCAAGGAACCAGGAGCAGGACTAACGTTTTTAGTGTCAGACCACCCTTTTAGCAGATTAAATGTAACATCATACTCTACTCTAATGGCAGTGTATACACACAAGCCTTTCATGCATACCTTTAGCACACAGTTTGGTCGTTGCCACTAATCACCTGCCTGGGTTGTCCCCTTTTTGTCCTGGTACTGCCTGTTACACAACTGTGTGAGGAACCAATTCAGGAAATCAAGCTGGTCAAAAAAGAAATCTAACCAGAAAATGATTAATTGATCAGTTTGCTCCCTGAACTGCCACTGTATGGCAGTGTGTCAAGGGAACAACTGCAATTCCAAAAGAGTTCAATTTAAAATGTTGTGGAACGACACTTTCAAATGAAATGTGCCTTCATTCACTTCTTTCTAAGATACAAAAAAAAGTCAAAAAAAATTCTTCCTTTTCCTTTCCTAATTTTTATTCCAGATTAGCAATCTCAGAACTATTTAATTTGATCCTTCCAGGTTGTAGCTGACTCACTCAGGGAAAAGTATAATGAGACAGCAGAATAATCTGAGGACCTGCTGCTGTCTACAGGCACTTTTCCTAACTCAATTCCCATTTGTCTTGTCCTCTTTCCTCCCTTGTACTCTCTCTGACACTTGCCTGATCGTTGCATTGAGTTGATTCTACACAGTAACATCCTAAAGAAAGAAGCATCCAATATATGTCCTTGGAGAAACTGCTTTGATGTAAATTGCCTCATCTGGGCAGATGCTAGATGGATAGTATCACATGTACCACTCAAAGTGTATCTCCCTTCTCCCTCTTACAGACCTGAACCAACTACATTGTGTCAATATAGGCACGTTTCTAACCACTCCACTGCAGACATGTATATGGCAGTCAGTACACACAGATACTCAGGTACTATTTTGCCCCTGCTCCAGAGTTAGGGAAATGATTAAAAAGGTATAAAGAATGGCAGTATTTTTGTGGTTATGAGAAATTAGTACGGCTATGGATCAATAATGCACTACTGGGATAAAGGAAACCAGTAAGGTCACAGCACCTCTGAGGCACACTCTCTTCTGTGTGCTGCTCTTCAGATGGTGTGGCTGAGATGTGCCCCTGGCTCAACTCAGGCTGTAAAAGCACAATCTAACCCACTGCCTTCCCACCAGGGAGTCATCAGCTTACTAAAACACTGCAGCAGCTAAAAACTTGCAAATATTTCCTTGGCTTTTTTTTTTTTTTTTAAACTCTCTGGAGAAATAAATTCAAAAGACAGCTCTATTTTGCCAAGATTATTTTGTAGATGGTATTTTACTTGCATCCTACTCAACATGAAGACTCTTTTTTCTAAAAACCCCCTCTAGACCCAGAATACACACTGATGCATCTGCTCATAAAACCATAGAAAAAGCATAGTTCATAAAGATATTATCTTTTTATTTATTTATAGATTTACTTGGCACTCACTGGCCTAATGCAGTTATTTTAGGAACATACTTAAATACAGTATTAATGGCCAGCTTCTCTGAGAGAATTATTGGCATTGCTACAGTTACATTGTGCTTCCAACATATACAGCCTTATTCTCTTGTAGCCATAACTTCTAAAAGTTAGCTCAAATACAACTAAGAAAAAAAAAATTTAAAGAGGTAGAAAATTTCTTTTCTGTTTATTGTAAATGAAGATGTTAAATAGTGATTTTTTCATACTTAAACTATCTCACACTCATTTTATTATATGGCCAAATACTAGTGAAAGAAAACAGCTACTTTTTTTTTTTTTTTAATAAATTAGTTCCTTGGGTTTTTTTTATTCTAGGTAAGTTCCATCCATGGTTAAAAATCAGCGATGACAGTGATCTAATGCAAAATTTTTGTCCATGGAGAAATCAGGCATGACCATGGTCTACCCCTGAATGTGACCTAAATGTTTTATACCACTGACAAATCATTAACATATGTTAATAACTCACCCAGCTGCTTTCTTAGATTGTTTTTAAGAAATCTTATGTACACCATATATGTCTCCAACTCGTAGCCTATGTAGCCTTTCCCAGCTGCTTAATCCTTATTTAAAATACTACTTTAAAATTCATACATTTTTAAAACTATCCCATTTCTTTGTCTCCAGACTACTTTTGTAACTGTGCTAACATCTGTTCATTTCCACTCCCCAATTCCCATCTTAAATACTTATTTTCAGCACATATTTTTCTTGTAAATAGAATCCCATGTACTTTCTCACCTCCTAGCCCTCCACTTTCTGCTTTCTGCTCTTGCTCTCATTCCACTCTATCCCTCATGGTTTCACTTGACTCATTATATTTTAAAATATGGGATTAATACAGAGAAAAGGTTATTTAAAGAGCTTCTTTCATTATCTCACACTAAGTTAAGCTTGGAAAAAAGAAAACGGGGCCATGCCATTGATCTACTGTATCTAAAGGGAATAAACAAAGTGAAAGGGGAACAATGGATAGTAAAAGGGGTGGGGGGTGGGGTGTAGGTAGTTAGGGATGAAACTGCATAATGGAAATACTGGAACATTAGAAAATACTTCCTGGATGTGAGAAGCAGTAGGCTCTGCAGGAGTCTCCCAAGGGAATTAGAGGGAGCTTGTCATCTAGCACACTTTAAAACAGGCTGGACAAAAGCTGTGGTTTGGGTCAAGCGGCAGGGAGAGGAGAAAGGAGGAAAGGGGTGATGCAAGGCTGCTGTACTCAGCACCAGGATGGGGATTTCTGAGTGCTGATACAGCAGTGGCAGGAGGCAGGACATGATGGGTGCAGGCTGTAACATCTCATTGGGGAACTGCCTGCAATTTTTAAGTGGTGGTTCTACTGAAGTGGTCTGAGCTGACTCCAGTACAGCCCTGGATAAAATGCTAGCAGTTCTGGTCCCATTCCTCATTACCATGAACTAGCAGATGAATAGGCAAATAGATGTCCCATGTCCAAAATAAATAAAACAGATTCATAAAGGATGTACAGGATAGTTTACATTACATTGACTGCTAAGACTCTTAACGTGATTTCTTTCTATTAGAATATAGGGTCCTGAGAGATTTTACAATTCAAAAAAGGTACATTACCATAACTTACAGTAATTA
The DNA here is from genome assembly GCA_033439905.1 of Ceryle rudis. Classification (NCBI taxonomy): domain Eukaryota; kingdom Metazoa; phylum Chordata; class Aves; order Coraciiformes; family Cerylidae; genus Ceryle; species Ceryle rudis. The sequence goes on from JAAGNO010021702.1 coordinate 28,352, forward strand.
CTTTTTTTTTTTTTTACAGCAATATAATGGTATATCCTGAGGCTGGAGGAATCTAAAAAAATAAATTAATTAAACACATCTATTGTGCTTCATATAAAGCATAACACAGACTATAATACCACAGGGTATTTTCTTTACAAAAATAGCTATATTTTTTGAAATCTGTCAGCTGGCTCCCACATCCAAAATGTTTCAAACAATTTCATTTCTGTCATGAAGATTTGGTCATGGTTTCTAACTCATATAAATGTCCTGATTACCTGTAGAAATCCTGACATACCACAAAGAAAATCCAAGTGTTTCTACACTGTCTCTTATTTCTTTGGTAGATTGTTAACTAGAGAAGCAGTCAACAGTATAATGAGCATATTTTAGAGGGCATATAGTCCTAAATTCTCTCCATTTTCTTCCTTTCCCTATCAGACACTGTAATGAAAAAAGAATTATTCTGTCATATCTGTAATCCCTGGCATGGTTCATCCCCATAATTACATTTTTGAAGCTCTTTTGTCACATTTGGTTATTCTATCTAGAAGAGGGTTATGTAGCCTCATATGATGACGAGAAATATTTTCATAAAATTAAGACAAAAACAAAAGGAAGGGAAAACAATCAGAGCCTTTTTTTTTTTTTTGCATTGAAACTGTAAGTGCACAACATGCAGCCCATGAAATCACAAAATGCAGTCTACACCACCCTCTTGCAACTGCATCATGAGGACACAGCTAATCAACTGCAGCTTTTTCAAGTGCTAGAGAATTTAAACATGAAGAAACTTCACTTTACCAAGGAATATGCTGTACCAGTACAACCAAATACATCTCCATACATTTATTTTTAAAACATAGAAATATATAGATGCAGATTATATAAGGGAAACCCTCAGGCTCTTCTCATATGAGAAATTCTGCCCATGTGAGCTGCCAGGAAATGTTTACATGAACTTTGTAAGTACTGGAAATAAAAACCAGAAAGAATATTGTGCTATGGCATTAGAATGAAAGCAAAATGTAAATTATCAGGAACTGAAATGAACTATTTTAGCTTATTGTCCAAAATGGAGGAAAAGCAAAATAACATAAAACAAGCATAAAATCATTAAGAGAAACAATGCGTTTTTACATTTTGCAAATGCCCATAGTCAAAAGGACTGTCACTAGTAGGACAGTTAATATACAATGTCTTTTAGCATGATTTCCATTTACTCCTCAGATCAACTGCACAAGGAATCATCTGTAAGGATTCTACTGTACAGACCTGTGCTCTGTGTGTATGTAAAAGGACATATGGAAAGACACACCCCCAAAAAAATCTCCAACAAAGTTATATACTGCATTTTGAAGATGACTAAGGCCACTCCAAGTCAGTTTTGATCCAGCTTCCCTCCTGAAAGCCAAAACACACCTTCTGCTGCTTCTGGACGAAGAAGAAAATATGCAAGAAAAACATCACACATTCCCTTTCATCAGTCCTGGTTCTTGCTCAGGCATGCTTGCTTTCTTGCTCTCTGTGGGAGACTGCCTACTTGCTTTCCCTCCTGAAAACCTCATCCCTTCATCTACTACTGCCTCTCTCCTCAATTCTCCTATGATGGCCTCAACACTTGCTTCCTGAACACAGAGCCATTTCTCTTCCTTCTGCTGTAAAGGACTGGACAGCTGCATCCCTGTAGTTTGCAGATAGCTAATTGCGCATCAGTAGTTTTCATTTCTTTCATTTTTTTTCACCTAACCCCCACCGAACCAAGAAAAGAATTATTTAAAAGGGAGATATAAATTATAAACATATAAGGATTGTTCTATCTTGAGCAAGCTGAAGGTGGACATGTCTTATTTGATGGGTGTTAGAAATTCCAGGTTTTTACAGCTCATGAGTGACTTAAGAAACTGAGCATAGTTTTTGGTATGGCCAGTGAAACAGCACAGATAACACGTAACACGAAGCATGTTAAATCATGCCATGCTGGTAAATGGAAATTACTATTTTATGGTGTTTCAGTTGTTTAAACAAGCACTTACTATTCATTAAAAAAAAAAAAAACCAACCAGAGTAAATTGAGGAATGCTTATCCAAAATTAAGGAAAAGCTTGTGTAAAGAGATCTGTCAGTCTGATTTGATGATGCATGAATTCAGTTTCCATCAAAGAAGGGAGAGCATTATTCTAAAATCAAGAAGCAATATAGGTTATAGCTTTTACTAAATTCTATGCTGATTTGAAAGAGATATTATTAAGCAGTTCTGCCGTTTGATCGCAAATAACACAGTATCACATGAGGAGATGATGAAGCTGCATTTAAATGTTTCCTTTTATCCCAAAGGATATTGACACTCTTTATAAAATATACATATGGTATGCCTATGTACACAAAAAAAAAAGCACATAGGAACAAAAATGACTTTGACCAGCATTGCATCTGTTTAACAGTGCACATCAATACCATTCTTTAATTCAGGCAAGGATTTAAATTGGAGTATATATCTAGCAGGAATTATTAGCCCATGTGCCCTTATTAATTCCTAACAGATTGTACATAGAAGGAAAACAAAAGGCAAATTACAGAGCCCTGGATCATATCCACATCCAAATTATTGTAAACTTGAGATAAGTTCTTATTATACAAAACTTGTATCTGTCAGGAAATATTCAAAGTATTCCAATGCTAAAGTTCAGATGCCAAAACCAGAGTATAAGCTTCAATATGCACACAAACCCTATGAACAATTGTGCCAAAGGCCACTGATAAATCAAATAAAATGAATCCCAGAGAAAGCCTTGACATTTGGTTGAAATAAGGACATGAAGTTGAGTTGGTCAGGGATTATTTTTACTAGCGGGTTTTTTTTCCCCTCAAAATGAAAAAAAAACATTTCTCAGGAAACAATCACTCTCAATACATTTTTATACACTTCTTTTAGATGACAATGGTTGTTGCTCTCTGTATTTTCAAATCAAAACTTCAGTTTTCCTAGTTCAAAATTATTAAAAAGTAGTTGACAAGAAAAAAAGAAAAGGAAGTGAAAACTTCCAAAATTAAAATTTAAGTAAATGAAGAGTTGCATTAGGAAAAACTCATTGCTTTTCTATCAGTCTTTTGAGAGTTCAGCTGTTAACTCCAATACAGAATTATTCGGTATCCTGATAATTTTACCAGGACAGAAAGACTGTTTTCTGCTTAAAACTGTAATGAATCTAACTAGAGCAGTTTGAATCAAGTAACATGAACTTAACATGGTCTGATGCAAACCAAGTGAGCTATGGTCATTTGGAAATGGTAACATTGTATAAGGACAATGAACTCTTCCTTAAACCAATGTTTTTCAGAAACTGGCTCCACTACTGCTCACTCAAACAAAAAAGACCAGAAATCAAAGAGGAATTAATGATATAAAGGAAGTAGCTCTTGCAAAACAACAGATGGAATGAGATCGGAAACACATGTAGCAAGCTGAACTTTTTTAATAAGACCAAAATGACAGAATTGGAACAAAGGAACAAAATGGATAAACACGCACACAAATCAGCAGAACAGTTGCTAACTAGAAGTAGGTCTGTAATGGATAGTCCAAATCTGGATTTAGATCCCAAATTATTTTCTAAATCTAGGGCTTTAGATCCATGATGTTGGTCTAGATTTTTGCAGAAAGAGTGGCAAACCATAAAATCACCATTACGACTAGCTGAAAACTTTCCCCAGTGTTCCCAATTATTTGGCCTTGCTTTCTTTTAATGCTGATATTCTGGATCTCACACAAGATGGAAACTCAGCTCACATGAAGATTCTGATCTAACAGTGAACTATGTAAAAAGGTGTCAAAGCAGAAGCAACATGGACTGCATCTTCCCCAGATTCTGCAAAAGGTGAGAAATAGCTTTAAGAAAAAAAACTGGGAGGTCAAATATGTTGATCAGGAAAACAAGTTATACTTACTAAATTAATCTCTCCTGATAAACCGAAGTAAATGCTTTGAAAGAATGCCTCCTGGGTCTCTCTTAGGCACCACCTTCCAAATTGCAACTCACCTCTGATCAACGTGATCTAGTGGAAGGTGCTCCTGCCCAAGGCAGGGGGGTTGGAGCTAGATGGTCTTTAAGGTCCCTTCCAACCCAAACCATTCTATGACTTTATGGTCCCAATGTGAGGCCCTGTTATGAAGATGCAATTATGTTTGAAAATAGAAGAGACTGTTTAAATAAAGAGAAAAAAAAAATCATATGGAACTGTCATTATTGACTTAATCAGAGAAGTATTAAAACATTGCCTGTTGAATATATGTTTAACTTGTTAGGACACAAGTTACCCTTACGATTCTCCAGATAAAATAATAAACTAGACTTTCTCCAAGTCCTTTAGATGGTAGATTATGATAATATTTACTGCTTTTTGAATACAATGCTTGGAAGTAAAAAAACCTCCTTCATCTTCAAGTGGTATGAACTAATCTATCTCTGCTGAAGTCAACACAGATCTGGAGCACAATTTTGAATTAGTCTGACATGAGAGAAGCCATCTTTCTTTCAAATACTTGTCTCAAACCATACAGTGATGTCAAATTACTGCCAAAATGAAAGAGATAAGTAAGATTCATCTAATCCACATAATATTTTTCGTGTTCACAGGACGTTCAGACAAAAATCTTTTCAGATGTGTTATATATTTGAAAGTTTTTGGTGATGTCTTGTTATTTTTTCTCCATTATTTGAAAGCACTTAGTCATATGTTTCTTCATACGTGTTTTCTATTAAATTCTGTCATGTAGACACCCATTAAAAAAAGTTATCAAACATGGTTTCTATTTCTTAACTACACAATACCAAATAACATCCAAAATTACTATTTCTATTTCAATATATGTTTCACAGTTTTTTTAAATACTTGTACAGGCAACTTTGAAATTTTTTTAAGAACAGTGGAGTCACTACAATTCAACTGTATGAATATTGGTGATAATCAATGAAGAGAGAAAGCATATATAAATGTAATAAACTTATAAATCTTAAGAAATATTAGCCAAAATTTTTTTCCTATTCATAGTTCCAATTTCTCTTGGCTGCATGCATTTTTTGAGGTGTTAAAAAGTAATAGCAAGGAAAATTATATGCTAGCAAATATAGTTCAGAAGTTATCAAGCTCCTGAAAATGTCATTTTTATGTCAGCAACCCAATAGTAGGGAAATTAAAAAAAAAAATTGAACATCCTTTTTTACCAGAAAATTTAAGCTGTTTAAAGCTGTAGGACTACATCAGAACATAACCTGGAGCCATCAGACAGACTACAGTAGCATCCTCCAGTTATCAGTCAGTCTTGCTTAACTGATCCCTCAAACAACATTAACTTTCCATTGATTTCAGACAACTCCCCATAATTCTTTTTACTCAACAACTGCACCTGTAAGCTGTTGCACTAGTATTAATTTTCCAAAAATAAAATGTTATTAAGTTCTGAGTTTTGTACATTTGCTTAATTCAAAACATATGCCACTAGGACACAAAGGATAAACTCTAGCTGGAAAGGCACTTTACTATTTTAAATTTTAAAGTAATATATATGACAATGCCTTGTCCTGTGTATCATGATCTAGCAAACTCTTTTGTCATCCTTTGGTAAGTCTGATGTATGAATAGATTACAGTCTGCATTACACTTAAGACCCATAAAGGGTCCAAAATAAGCAAACCCACTTTTTTTTATCCAGACTAAAACACCTTTCTCCTCACTTTCCAGTTAAGAAAGATCATCTAGGTTTCTTAATTAAAAAGTACAGCATCTATGTCTTGACTGTATCTGTACTAGAAAATTCTTACTTGCTACTGCTCTCCCTGCTCATACACAGGCACACACAATAAACCCTTACAAAATTCTGTAAAACTTCTATTTAGGAGGACAAGAACAGAGATTCAGCACTTCAGTTAACCTACAGATTGCTAAATTAAACAAAAGGGTAACCGATAAATAAAACAGTTAACAGTCTTGGTTATACTGAGATATTAGAAGTTTAGCACAATTTTTTTAGTAGTCTCTCATCAGAAACTATACCAATACATCTTGTAATTAAGAAAAGAGCTTTATTTCAAAGAATAAGTGGTATGCATAGAGCTAAAACAATGGATCATAATTAGCTCCATCTAGCTAGCTCACTTACACGAATTTCTTAAAGTAATGATCTCTGGTGTTCTAATAGATAACAAAGTAATATTATTTTCAAAAGTAGATATAGCAAAGAACACTCCATCAAGCATTTGGCTTGTCTCTAGTTTATAAATGTATTTTTATATATAATGTTCCTCCCTTGATGCAAGGAGATAAATAAGTCTAGAATTGTTAATGTAGAATAATAGAAAACTACTAAACACAGAAAAGATATTGCAAAATGTTGTCAACTAAAGAGCCAAACCATTTTCCAGGGTTTCAAAATAATCTCTGAAGGGAACTTTCTTTTTTCCAATTTTTTATTAAAAACATACAAACACAAAAAATTCAATGAAGTGAAGATGCTAAACCACAAGTCGACTAGATGTGAGCCTCTGGCATCTTCCTTAAAATCCTTCAGAATGTTAACTTAAATCAATAGATTCCACTAATTAAAAAAGGCCACGTGACTCTTTGACCAAACAAACTTTTTATAGAAAAAAGGCAGAAAATTCAAAACACCATAAAAATTAAGCAACAAATGGTGGTTTTAGACATCCTTTCACCTAGCCATAAGGAAAAATAACCCCAAACAAGCCACTAAAACTGTAGTAGTTGGAAGTGACTAGGAAATGACAGATTATCAATACCATGTTGGAAAAGAGTAAGTGCACGGTAGTATTTAGAGGGACTGCAACAAAGGAATAAAGTAAATGAAAACGTATTAGAATATATTCTAAATCCAAACTTCAGAATTAAAAACAATGTTTCATTTGAACTTCTCCAAGGCCAAAGAATCTGCTATAGTAAATTTGGAGCATTTCAAAATGAAAGGAAGCAGCATGATGTTAGGAACATAGAATGGAATGATGGATGAAATCAAAGGATATTCCATTCTTGGTTTTGTCACTGGCTTTCAAAATGTAAGTATTTTCAAGTACTAACATCTGCTAAAATCATCGGAAAAGTAAAATCTGTGTAATATCTCTGAATATATCTGAATCAACAAAACACAGAAAAACTCACTTGGGTGCTGCCCACTTCTGCAAAGAGTTGCAACTAACTCAGTGGCAGAGTTGAGTTAATTCAACTCCACTTAAGTTTCTTCAAATGAAGAAATTTGCTTAATGACTCTTTTATTTGATTCAGTCCCTTAGTTTCACCATGATTTATAATCTGATTTCTCCTGCACACCTACTGTTCATTTTTTTCCTGCTTTCTTCTTTAATCCCACCATTTATGGACTCAGATTTCACATTCAAAGGGTTCCTAATGTTTTGGGGTTTTGTTTGTGGGTTTGGGTTTTTTTTAGTTTTTAATATTGATACAGCTTCACAAACATCCCCATACACATTTTAATGCTTTCCATTTCTGGTTCTCAGATCTGATTTCACTACTAACAGTAAAATCCAGTAAAATCTGGACTAGAAATGGGGAAATCTGTCCTTGTGTTCTAAGAGTCCACTGTAGGTGTGGTTTCTATCAGAAAGCTGAAAGTACATCTGCTGATTGCCTGTTTATCAGAACAGATGTGCAATTAATGCTTTTTATGATATATGATATGTAGCATGTCCTAAATTTTTAATAATTCTAGGGATATGTATTAAGTTCTTTCAACCAGGACTCAAAGCACAAGGATGTGTAGGATAACAACCTCAAAGGCACCAAAGACATGAGAAGTAAATCATTGGTGCTGCATTTATACTACAGAAGAACATGATTCCTGGTTCAGTACAAAGAGGAAAACAGGAAGTGGTAAAACTAAAAGCTTGAGAGCACAAATCTGTCAAAATGAAGTCACTGAAGCACATCCCATGCGCACCATGTGGCAGCAAAGCAAGAGATTTTTTTTTTTTTTTCTTTTAAATTTGATCTTGTATTTGTTTTGCTTGTACTCTGCTGTTTTTGAGTATTTAATGTCAATCTTTTTATGTAAATCTTGTTTTAATAGCAAGGTCTTAGGGGTACTTGGAGGGGCAGAGAAGACCCTTGAAACTACCAAGTGTATTGTCTATATGAGTCAACATATTCCTTATTATAAAGGCATACAGAAGAATTGCCTGAGCAAACTCCAATCCCCGATGGGTACCTACTGCACCTCAGCAGCAGTTAATGCAGATGGAGCCTGCATTACCATCATATGGTAATGGGCAATGACCACAGCCACACCATGGCTTCCTTCTGCAAAATACAAGCTGCAGTAAAGTATATCTGAAGGTCTTAGGAAAATGCCAGGATGTGATTTAAAAAGAAGACAAAAATATATATCTGTAATGAGCTCACACATTGGCTTACTGGAACTAGAATCTCAAGTCATAATTGACTACTTCAGACACATTCCAGAGACCACAGCTGTCCTCATCATTTGCTTGTGGCTGTTTCATCTCCTAATGAAGCTTTTCTGCCTACATGACTGAAATCTAGATAGAGCTCCAGGAATGTACATGGTAACACAAATGGTAGGAAAAGTTATCTCCTCTATTATGTTTCTGAATTCTGATTTACTTTTCACCTATGGTGACACTCACTTATGAATTAATATGAAAACTAAAAACCATTGAAAAGCAAAAAGATATTCAAGAAACTAGAAACACAACCATTCTTTTCCCATCTCAAGAATCAGCATTAAAAATATCCCTATTTGACCAAATTTTCCAGGTCACTTAATCATTTACATTTACATAAGCACATACATTCAGAAAAGAAAATAGGGACAGATAAAAAGATAAAAGCATGAAGTTACTCACTGTAGAGAGAGAAAATGGATAACCTTGTTTTATTATTTTTATCAGGCCTCAAAATTCTGTGAAAATTACTTTGGAGGCAATTGGTATTTCCTAATTACATATAAAAGCATTACTGCAGATGATACATATAGTACATGAATTTAATTATAGACCTCTTCACATTATAGGATCTTTACAGTAAAAATATGAGTCATAAAACACATTTAACACCTTTAGATGACCTCTAATCAGAAATATGTCATGTTATTCAAATTCCATCTGTCAAACGCTGTACATACAGGTAAGTAAATATAAATGCCATTAAAGGCACAAGTTAACTTACTTGGAGGAGTTCTAGCATTTTATTTTTTGACAGCTGCTAATTTGGATATCTTCCAGTGTTAACAAAACCTGTTCAAGCAGAATCTTACCTTGTTTTCACTACATCAAGGGGATGCATCAGGCAAATTTCTACAAGACCTATAAAATAATGATAAAGAAAGGTCTAATAAACATTTGTACAAATAGTAGTTTAATTTACATTGACTTCAAAAGTTTTTAAAATTTGAAAAATAAAGCAATAAACTAAATGTATCATTGACAATACCATACATATATACCTCATATATTAAACATACTCTTCCACAGTATATCAGAACCATCAGGGATTTTAGACAGTAAATGGTGCTAGTTGTTCATTATAGTGGGGAAATGAAGATTTAAGCTATGAGTTCAAGTCAATCAAAGTTTTTGCTCGGTTTCTGAATTAAGAAGAGCAGGAATATTTGACTGACATAATAAATAAATACATTAAGTCTTGTTGAAAGCAGTGAAGGAAGGGAGTTCAGGTTGGTGCTGGCTTTTTCGTCATATAAGACTAATCCCTAAGGTCATTGCTATTATGCAAGACAGCACTGGGATCTCAGACAAACATTAAGATGACAAACATATTAAGACGACAGCTAATTCCTGAGCTGGCTATCTGAGCTGCAGCCTCACTGGTTCCTTATCCTGTCCTTCTCTGTGCTGATGCATAATCCTGTCTTTTCCCCTTCTTGCTCCACTGCTCATCATAAGCACTTAAATTTACATGCTGGTGACTTTCGTTTCCAAGAATGGAGGGTGTGAATAGCAAGAGGGGAATGCTAAGAAAGAAGGGATCTGAAAGATGCCAAATGCAACTGCCATCACCAACTTCAAAGTTGGTTCCATTACTTTTTTCCACCTGCCTGATACCCCATGAAAAGTCCAGAAGTTTACCACCCACATTTTGTCCATGCTCCCTGGAATACCCTTCCTGGTGAAAACTTTCACAGCTTCTCTTTATTTGCTTAAATTTTCTAGGCTTGCCTACTCCTCTGTCCATTTCATATATCACTCTCATTCCAAACAGTAAACATACAATAAAAAGATGTATTTACCAGGATCACAGTGGAAGTGTATTTTTGAGATCTGTCAATGTGCAGAGATAATAAATACACAAACCTTAAAGGATTTTGAAATGCTGAGAAAATATGTATCCATATGTCCAAGAGACTAGATTATCGTGTTTTTGAACTATCTCTGTCCTGGTTTGTCAAGACTGTTAAGCATTCATGATCTATTTTCATACAGAGTAATAAATTTAATGTTACAACATTTAAAAACCCTCCGCAAAGACTATACTTACCATAAAGTTTGAACACTTTATTTCATCTATTTATTACTATAGTAAAAATAATTACAAACCTTTTGTAAAACAGAATGTGTGTTTTGGTCTTTCACACTAAACTTCTAAAAGTCTTGATTCAAGAAAGCATTCTTATTCAAGTTAAAATATTTGCAAATTCCTTGCTTTACACATACCATACAGTCCCAGTGAAATTAAGCCCATGCTTATGTTCCACCAGAAGCTCTCCTTGTTCATATATCAGTGCCTTATGGGCCAGATCCTGTCCTCTTACTTTAACTGCAGAAAATATGGCTGAGATTGGGTGTCACTAAAGCTAATAGTCTCTAATACCTAAGACAATTTATTGCTGGGCTAGTCAAGTGCTTTCTCTTTCTAAGCCAGGCAAAGAAATTACTCTAACACAAAGTGAAAATTAAATAATGTAATGTTCCATACACAAACTATTGAACTAATGGAATTTTGGCCCCATTCTTTGGCAAACTTGATGGAGAAAGACTCTTGGTGGGCTTCATGCAGGAACTGGGCTCTGCCTGGGTAGCATACACTGCATCATCAGAATCTTGGGCTCTCTTCTTCATTATTGGATATAATTCTAAGGGAAGGTTAAAGTTTCAAATTTCAGTTATTTTAGAACTAATAAGTTTAGTTTTTCAAGTAGAACAGGAAAACTGTGAGGTTTTTTACGTTTACATAAGAAAGTTTTCTATCCTGATTCTGTCCCCAAACCTATAAACTACTCCAGCAGCTGCCAACAGGTGCTTTTCAAGTGGAGCTGCAGTCGAGTGTTTCAGGGCTGGCAGGAGGCATAGCCTATGAGTTTTTTTCTTTCCAACCATCCCCTTTTTCCAACTTCTCTCTTCCCCCCCACTGCAAACGTTTTTGATGTCCTATTCCATCTTGTTTTGGCAGATAGATACTACAGTAGGGGGCCATGCACAGGGCCAGGGGTTGTTCACCCTATTCTGTTTTTGCAGCATTAATGTCCATTTTGGGAGAAAACTATACAGTGCCAGATTTTTACTCTGTGTTCTTGGTCCTCATAGGATAATTTTTAATTCAGGCACTTTTCCAGCAACTGAATCAGATGAATTCCAAGGTCCTTGGCAAGAGCTCTGTTTTGATAACTTCAGGATTCTATTGGTTATCTGACTTTCTCAGTTTTTCCTTTGTCTCATCATTTAATTACGCACTAGGCTTTAAATGGTGTATAGTTACTTGATTACAGCAGACAGAACTCTTCAAAAGATGCGGGGATTATGACATAGCTCTTTGAAGAGCACCAAAGGAGTGCGCACTGTGCAAGACACTAATGGAACAGCTACAAAGACAAGCTACATTTTTCCATCTACTATAGTAGTCATGCAAATCATTACAACATCCCCTCTTGATAGCCTGCCCAGAAAGTGTGGTGGCCCTGCTAAATTATAAGCACTCTGAGATGTGCCCAATAAAATAGAATAGATTGCTCTTTCTTTAGCTAATGTTCATCAGCTTTATGACAAATTCAATTAGCACTATGAAAATCTAATTTGCTGAACAGCCATATCAGGGTGCAATCTATTTTAAATTCTCACACTGTAAAGACTACTGTTTACAAACTATTTTTATGACAAAGTAGTTAACATAGTTACAAATAGACTGTCCAAAAACATATCCTAATCGTCCCACTGGGTCTTCTTGGTAATGTCATATGCAAACGAACCCAGAGTGATTTATGATGGCCTAATTATGTTTAACGCAACTGAGATCCAACTAGCTGAACAAAAGCCCAAAGGTAGTATAGGAAAGAACAATTACTAGGTCAGCCCAACATTTATTGTCTTCTGGGTGGGAAAACATTCCTTGTGAAAACTGGTTACTAAGCATAAAACAAAGCAGAATCAAAATCTGTGTTGAAGAAACAATCAGCTGTCGTCATTGACATCCTCTGAGCATACACAAGTGGAATATCAACAACTGAGAAGGCAGTCCAGAATTATATTATGTAAAACATTCTGCTCAGTAACTGAGCCCATGGAGGGAATAAAATGACAGAAAATGCTGACCTCTGAACCAACCCTCCTCAGTAGAGCATTTTCCCTTTTCCAACCAATGTCTTCTGGTTTAAAATTGTTTTCCATTATAGATTATATTACATTTCCCTCTAAAAGATTCACACTTACAATTGCAAACTTGCATTCTCCATATATATCTCTTCAGTAGAAAGATTTTGGTGACTGGTGGGTATTTTGAGTTCATTTGGTCTTTGTCCCTCTATTTGATCACACGCCCAAGTTTTGTATTGATAGCTATACAGCATGGCCTAGGAATACTATGACTCTATTTAAAATGTTCTTTAATGACAAAAAGTGAAAGTTTGAGATTTCAGCAGCACAGGATTACAGCTCTCCCCAAGTGTTTCCATACTTACTATTCACTGAATAGGGAGAAAAAGAATGAAAGCTAGCTAACAATACTTGTCAAAATAGCACAGGTAAAAAAGGAATCATTATGGCTCTGGTTCTTCTTAGGGGACAAATTCTTGTCTTAGATCTTCTCTGACCCTCAAAGCTATGAACTGAAGAGTGTTCAGTGCCAGAGACACACTGATTTGTCTTCCGAAGAAATCCAAGCACCTCACCCTCTACATGTTTCTGCATAATACAGACTGAACACAGATTCCAACACAGATTCAAGAGATGTAGAGCATGATCCATGTGTTAGTACAGACAACCTCCTACAGAGTAGAAGTCATTATGCACCCTCCTCCCCTTGTGGTACTCATTTCCCTGGAATAACACAGTCACTGAAGAAACACAACAGAACGGAGACTGGTTATAGAAAATGTGGCGATAAACACATCAGGCACTGTATATTGTATAGCTGGAACAGTTGGTATTTATTTTGGCTTTTACATAGATATAGTTACAATATAAGAAATGATCATAAATATTTTATGCATACTATGCATTTCCTTCTGAGAATTTATGTCTGACAGAAAGAGTCTTGTGTTGATCTTTGTATCCTAATAAAAACAATGACAAATTCCTCTTAAATCTGCTTGTCTTTTGGCTTTATATAATGAGATGAAGCATGGAACCTCTTCGTGATCGTAGTAGCATTATTTGAAGAATAACCAATGCTGGGAAAAAGTATCCTTGCAGTCAACTCTACACAGGCTAATTTCTATTCGCTTGTCTGTCCCACTCCATCTTCACAGACACATAAAGCTTTTGCCCGTTCTGTAAGGGTACACGTCCATCTTTCTGTAAGGGTAAACTGCTTTCCTAGGGAGAGCATCGTGTATTGTGCCCATCTGAATTGTAGTATGTGTCAGGTAGGCTCCAAGGAAAACTATATAGCAGTGTGCATGGACTACACTGGAAAAGATCTACATATTAGCCTTCACTTAAGAAAGTGGCACTTTTAACTCTTGCCCGGGATTCTATTTAGTGATGTGGTATGTGATTAACTAATGTTGTCCTGGAGCTCCTCACAAACATTAATTAGCCTTTTAGGTAATGGGCCAAATCCATGCTGTCCTTAGAAATGTGGAGAAATGGAAAGTTACTCCAAGAAGTACTCCATAATGGCAATGCTGCATTCATGAGTCATTCTTCCTTAGAGACCTTGACTACATAGAGAAAATGTACTAGAAAACATGTTAATTAAACAAGATGTTGAACATGATTTTTCCCTTGGTATGGACAAGGATGTCTGTGTTTAAAAAAATGTGTTAGTTGATCACAATTAATCCCAGGAGAAGCTCTTGGTTTACCATCATTACCTAACACATTTTAGAAGGATTTTGCCTGCCTACAGGAGAAGATAGGTCATGCTTGACATCTTGTTAGGTAACAGCGTTCCGTAACAGATTCAACCTGCTAGTGTAGCATTGCTATCTGGAAACTGAGAAATAGCAAGGTTGGGAACCAGGATTATCTGGCTTTTAAAAAAACCCCAGGACTTCAGCAGCAGATGGAAATTTATGTTCAAAGTGGTGTTGGAGCTCTCTCCATGAAAGCAGTTCAGCCTGTGTTGAATTCATAACAGCTCCTTGATTGTAGACATAGCACTTCATGACATGGTTTAGCGGTCATGTTAATGTTGGGTAGATGAATGGACTTGATGATCTTTGGGGTCTTTTCCAACCCTAATGATCCTATGATAACTAGCATTTTAACCTTCACAGTTTCAAGTCAAGGTTACACAAGTGCTGGAGAATCACATCCTACAGATGTGGAAGACAGGAGTTGGAAATTAATGTTTTGGGCAGCATGTCATCTAGACTGGCTGTTGCTCAGCTGTAAATCCACTTCTGCTTCCCAAGTCCCAATCCACAGACTTAGCTAGAAATGTGCTCGTGTTCAGTACTCACAACAGACAGTTGAAACTGCTCATCTTTAGTGCTGCCAATGCTTTCCTAATACCTGCATGATTTGACCGTTCCCTGCCCAGCTAAAGAAAGCATTATTATTACCAGATAGTAAACTATTCAGTTCTATTGCAATTGGGTTACAGCAGTTAAGTGAATAAAGACAGAAAAAGGTTTGAATCTTAAATAGCCATGCCGGGAATAAGAGATACTCAAACCTAAGTGCTGATTATACCTGGGCACACATGCATGAACCTTTATAGCCTTTGGAAGGGCAAATTACACCTTGTGATAATACATGCATATATGTGTACTGAGAGATTATGATAGTAATAAACCAACATTTGCAGTTCCTTGTTTGTCAATCAGGAACTATTGTGAAGGTCTTAATGTTTGTCTTGATGTCCCAGGTACTTTGTTAAAAAAATGAAAAAGGTTGTTAAAAAACCCCTAAGATTATTCTTACATTTTAGTTCCCTTTTTTACTTATTTTTATTGAATCTTTAAATTGAAGATAAAATGGTCCTATTAAGCTATTTTATTTCTCTTTTATAGGAGCTCTACCATAGTCTGTACGGGGTTTTTTTTATCAGTCTTACACACAGCCAAGCTCCTACACGTAGATTCAATGTAAGTGGAACAGGTGTTAGGATGCCAGACAAAATCATGGGTCCTCAATCCACAATATTTAGCAGAATTTAGTAATAATTTACTTGTATATTTCTTGCCTTGGGTTAAAAAAAATGCCTAGCTTTAATGTTTAAAGTATGCATGCAAACTACTCTAAATTTAGCACAAATTTATCTATTGTTTGCTTTTCACAATGTTTTTTGGCATAATCAGCCAAATAAGAATATTATGCTCATGCTGCCAGCAAGAATCACATCTTTATACTTATTGTTGCCAAAAATACAGATTTCTGAATCTTTTAATGTGCTTCTATTAAAATTCTCAATGCTCATTCACATTCTCTGAGTATTGTTTGCTGAGAAAAAAAAAAAAAAAAGAAAAGGTTATCTTCCAGTTTAAGACATATTTTCTATTTGCTACTTATTTTAAAATGAAAAAAATATATCCTTGGTTCACTCACAGACCTACCAACTTCATTAACATCATTCTATGACTTGACTGCAGAAATACTTATACATCTGCCATTAGACAAATATATGACAGTTTTGAGGATCAAGTTAGTTTTAAATTATGTAGAGTTAAATACATCTATAGTAAGACAAGGAGGAAATGTCAGAGGATCTTCTACTACATCTACATTTCTTTGGAAGAGAGGTTTTTACAGACTCCAACAGCATACAGTACTTTCATAGGCAAGAAATTGCCACGGCTCTACTCATATAGAGCCTGTTTGAGGTAAAATACCATGTAGATGTTCTTTAGACAGTAAGATTTACAAAATTTGCATTTATAGCACAGTCAAAAATGCAGTCTACATAATCATTTTAAAATTCAAGACTTTTCACACCTTTACTTGATTGTAAAATATCAAAACTGTTCCAGTGGTGCTGAATACCATGGAGAGTTTGATTCTGCAGTCAAACAATGCAACATTTAGGTACTGACATAAAAGACAATGGAGCAAGACCCAGCACACAACAGAAAAAAAAGCCTAAGTTCTTAAATATTATTGAGGCAATATGGCATGTAACTCCAGAATTTAGAACATTACAGCAATTTGCTTCAATTTAATTTTCACTTCATTTCCTATTTACAAAATAATAATTAAAAAATCATGATATCATACAATTCTCAAAAAATATACTCAGTTGGACACACAAATATTTCTGGGCAAAGTCACTTCTTCCAAAATGACTAGCAGTAAAGAGCTGCTTATATAACTAATTGGTTTTTTTTCCTTTATTTAGTCTCCTACATCCTTTAATGATGTTGTATTGAAATTAAATCTTTGACTTATAAAATAAACACTTGCAATTTACAAACTTAAATATCTGAGTCTCTAGACACAAGTGAAAGGCTATATGTTGTGTAAATTCTCCATAATTTTTTCAGCAAGAATTACGTGCTATTATGTCACCTACATATGACGTATTCTTTCCATCATGTGTGTCTAAAAAGGAAGTTTTTTAAAACATGATTGAAGGGACCACGGAGGTCAGCACCGGGTTACATGATGTTTGTGTCGCTACAGCTTTAGATATTTCAATGCATATTGGATCAGTATTCCCGCAATGAAAATGTGTAACCTATATTTTCTTTGCTGTTATAGTAAAATGCTTCTCAATAAACTTGTTTTCATAAGAAGTTTGCCCATTCATATGTCCCAGAGCTGTTGTAATCTTCATTGCTAATGCTGATCTAAGAGCATAGACATTATTCTATTTCTTGACACATTTAAAGTTCTCTAATGAATAAAGCAAACAGCTTATGGCTGCTTGGACTGTCACTCGATTGCCCCAGAGGGCTTTAATGTCTTTAAAATAGGCCTCCTAGTTTGTATTTAACTACCTTGTCCACAGAGGTCTGAGGGGTAGAGCAGATCAAAGATGTGCTGGAAACATAAAAAGCAGCTGTCCTTCATTTACCTTTAATTAGCTACATCTGACCAGATTCTTTATGGCCTCTTTGTCACACATTCAACAGTCTATAAGCCTTCTGACCTGTCCTTAAGGACTGTACTGTTACAAGAGTTTCAACAAAATGCAAATTTTAAATATTAAATACAGGACTTAAAAAAAAAATATCTTTGGTCTCTCTGAAAATACTACCCAAGGTAATATTATTTTGAATTTATCTGCAAAAGCTATAGATTGCTCAGTATTTTGAGAGTCAAAATGGAGCTTAGATTTCCTTATTTACAGTTCTCTGTGTACTACTCAACATTGTAGTGAGTACAACACAACAAGGAATCCTAAAGAAAACTGAAAGGCAAGCAGGCATCTCTTTGGCTAGCACAGTATGAGGCAATTCCAGGAGCTGTGACACTGCACAGAAAGTCACATACATGTGCCTCCCCAGTACCCTTTTTTACATAAATCCCATTACTTAGAAACCTCTCTCTACTTAAACACAGAATACACACCAATGTACAGTAGGATTTTGACTATGGAGAAAGTTCTGTCATTGCTGCAGGATCAAGAAAGCAGCTCTTTTATGTTACAGACCCTTAGTCAGGGCTACACTAAATGCTTGCATCATCAAAGTAAGGCCCTTATGGAATAAAAAGGCTGTTTAACACAGCAGCTACAGTGTGTGCTAAATGACAAGTTCACAGAGAATCACTAGAAAGAAAAGGCCTTTAAGATCATCAAGTCCAACCATTAATCAAGTTATTGGTACTTGGTCACACAGGGTATGATATAAAGACACTGAGGTGGATGAAGGACACCTCAGCACATTCTCTGGATTTTGGTTTAGCTTTCACAAAGGATTAGCTATCACAATCCTTTCACAAAGGATTATCTAACAACAGAAAGAAGTATATAAAAGATACATATACAAAGTAGAAGAGTTTTGAAAACTGATTCTGTAGTCTAAACTATCCCTTGGTCTGTTTCTGTGTATGTAACAGCATACATAATGTATGTAATTGTACCCTCCATATTATTTTCAAAAATTTCAACCTTTTAGTCTTCTCTAAGAAAGTTTTACTTAATCACATCTCTAAACAATTTAGCATGACTTCAAAAGACAGTCATGGTGAGGCACATAAAAAGTCAAGTAGCCTGCCTCAATATATGTAGAGGAGCTAGCAAGCAGGTGTGGCTAGAAGCCAACCTTTATTCTTCAAGAAAAGCCTACAGTATTATCAGTAAGCAGAATAAACTTTCTCCCAAACTGGGAACCTTAAGGCATTATTGTTACACTTCAACTTTACTCTTCAAAAATTTCTCTTCTAGTATCATACAGAGTATTTGACCCAAACTGTATAATTGAAAGCTAGACCTATTAATCAATTATTTCAAGAGGCATGCATCTTTCATCTTTCATTTAAGAGACTTGATTTAAAACAGGAGTTAAATCTACTTCTATATATAAGAAGAAACATGCATAAAGAAAATAAAATTAGGGGGAATTAAAAATCAATTCAACATGCTTTCTTTTGTCACGTACTTCCTAAAGAATGAGACACAGATTTTTTCCATCTTTTGTACCAACAGCATAAACACATATTAAAGCACCTAGATATATGAATAAAGAAATGACAGTACCAGTTCCAGTTCAGGTGAAGAAAGCAAAGAGAAATGGGCATAGTAATGCTGAATGTGTAATACAGATAATAATCATCTTCTATGCATTAACTCCATGTTACAATGAAAATGCCCTTCTTTGAGTGGGACACTCCTAGGGCCCCAAAATTTCAAACTACAACTTTGTACAGAAAATATTAAAAAGATCAAAGAGCTTGGCCAAAGACAAACTAAACAGCAGGAGAGGAAATGTTCCTGAAAGATTACCATTACAAAGCATTTATATAATGTAGAGTAAACCCTTTATTTTCTTCTGAATTGATGAACATAAATCATTATTCTGGGTAAAAATACACTAAATAGTAAATAAAAACAAATAAAAATTTTGTCGGAAATATACATGCAAGACATGGAACAACTAGTATTTGAGACCCTTAGAGCAGCCTGCTTTGGCTGAGTTCAGCTGCTGAACTCAATGATCCTGTGATAAAACAGAAGTGCAAAAAAAGTGTATTGTGAAGTCTCTTACCCTGGGCTGAACCACCCAGTCACAGAGTGTCCAGCTATCCTAGGGTGAGCTCTCCCTCATTTTCCTCACTAAATTTCAATGGCTTAAATTTCATGGCTGTATGAGCAGAAATATTTCAGAAATACCAAAGATGAATAATTCCTGCTTGCATCTTTTATTCATGATCTGGAAGTAGTATTTTATACAAAATATACCCCAAAATAAAGTGTATCTGTTGTAAAACACTACTTATGACTATGAACTTATATTTCACATCAGTGATGTTACTCTACACGCAGTACATGGAAATACATGAAACTTAGCAAAAGCAACTGTGTGCATCAGAGGAAAGCTCAGTATTGGATGGTCATTGCCTGGAGAGTGAGACAACTGACCACAACTAGAAGTAAAAAATTCAGAATTAGCTTATATTGAGACGTAGGTCTGAACAATTGCTGTACCTTAGCAAATCAAATTGTGACCATTTCAGTTTTGCGAAGTGGCTTTCTAGCACCGTCTTTGCTAATCTGTATTTGAATGAGTATTCTGAAAAGGTTGTGGTTCCCATCAAGATAGATGGAACAGTTTTTTTCCAACCTTTCAAGTAGTTGTTGCAGGGTAGACTGATGATTCCTGATTTTACCATTTTCTGTGAAACAAGTCCATGGCTGATAATGCTTTATAAAATTTCAATGTAAACCTAAAGTATCTTTACTTCCCTTCCTTGTGACAACTTAATAGTTTTATTTATCCAAAAATATACGTAAACTACTACTGTACAAATGTTGTAAGTCGATTCCAGATGGCTATTGAGAAATTTTCTTAAAATAGGCTCTTTTTACTGTTCAACAATGAATACGACTTAAAAGCATATTTAAAACAATGGCTTTTCCTGTTTCCAGTTTCTACAATTTAGACTCAAATTACATTTTCTTCATTCCTTTTAATCTTTAATATAGAATACTAAATTTAATGGGATTTTTCCACTTCACTGGGAAAAAGTGACAAAAATATCAAGTACAAATTTTCCAAAGCTAGTGTCACAACAAAACCCCCCAATTTTTCACAATGCCAAAAGAAGCTATTTTACAAGTAAGTGTGAAATACACCTTGTACTAAGTATTTCATATAACTAAAAAACCCCAAATGTTAAGGCTGTAGAAGCTTAGATTTGCATCCAGTTTTTGAATACTCTGGAGATTTTCAAATGCATTGTTTGTGGTGTTTTTTTTGTTTTTACCTGTTGCTATAACATTACATGATTACAAAATAATACATTACTGTTAAAATTAGGTTGATCTAGTACCATTTTAAGATTTGGGTTTTCATTAGAAATTTTGTACTTACCATTTACAGACAGTGCTCATCAATTTCATGGTACCTTACATAGGTAACTAGAAATCGAGTAATTTTGCAGTACAAAACCCAATTTTTAAAAATCTCATCCTTGATTTGTTGCTGTCCAAAATTTCCTCTGAAGCTTGTATACATTTTTTTCCCTACGAATTCCAAATTATGTCTCAAGAATATATACAACCTTCGTGTATCAAAAGTAGCATCGCAGTAGGCATACTTCTACAGAGAGATCTAAACTATATGCATCTTTCTGTTTCTTCTTCAATCTCTCAACAATATTAATGACACTTACTATGGGATTACAATACGAATATTAATTCCAATTATAAAATGAGGTCTAAAACAAGTGCTCTGTATAAAAAGAGATGCAGGACCCAGTTCCCCACTTAAAATGGAAGCAGCTTCTCAGCATTTCAGATGTCTGCTAATTTATACCAATGAGGAATTTCACTTGCTGCCAAGACTACTAAAACACGACTGATTATCAAGTATCTGTGGATACAAAAAAAAAAAAAAAAATTATTTTCTTGAACGTGACCTGTACACAGAATGCTATCAAATATTCCAGGGTCTTCTACTGCATGCATTTTTTGTTGAATTCTCTGTTGTGGCAACACAGGTGATGACAGCATCACTACTTTGTGTTATTTTAGCAGTCACTGGTCTTCCCAGCAATTTTCACCACTCCCATTTGCTGGCAGTACATCATGGCAAAGTTTCAAGAGAAATTTACTATGAAGCTGTGTGTTAACTGGGAAATGTCAACATGCAAAACCATGTCTAGAATTAACCTGTCTTTAACATTTTCAGGCATCCACGCCCTCTTTTCTTTCCAAAACTTAATTACATCAGCAGTTTGCCAGCATTAAAAAAAACCCAAAACACCAAAGAAGAAAAAGAAGGGGGAAAGGTGTAGTTGTATTTAACGTAGAGGGATGGAGGCTGGTAACACTGAACTTACCAAGAGACAAATCTCATAAAAACATAAATACCACCAGTTAAGAGGGAATAATTTTCTAGGGAAATTATGAAGACTTATCACCACTGATTGTATCGATAGATATATTTAACTACTTTCTTTGAGAAAATATATGAATTTTTTTTAGTCAGGTAGCAAACACCCTTGTTCTGGTATGCTGAAAGTAATTGCAAATTCCTAAGGATTCTTTTTTTCACAAACTACAATGAATCCACAAAACAAGTGAGGATTCTATAATCCCCTTGTTTATTTCTTTAATACAAGCTCTAATCAGTGACAGGTGGTCAGCTGAATGTCAGATAAAAAACTGTTGATGTTAATAGGGAAGCTCTATATCCCTTAGTCATGTCCATCCTTTCCCTAAAAAAAAAAAGTGTATCAGAGCCAGATTATGGAATACAGTCAACATCTGAAAAGTATTCTACAGATCCAAGGTGTTGGCATCTAAACAGTGGATATCCTGAAACCTGCACTGCAAAGTCAGTCCTTCATTGTCCAAATCTCTCTTCTCTCAATATCCTGAAGTGGACAGTACAATCCATTCTCCTCACATAATTGTTGAAAAGCCCCAGGGAAACGAGTGTTCCTGTATATTGGCAAGTTCAAGTACTGTCCTCACCTCAAATTGTGAAAGTTAGAAACAGGCAGACCTGTCAAATCCACCCTGTAAGGATCCGAATCAGCTTGATGATTTGTAGGAAGCAAATTATGACACACACTGCCTCTACCCTATGACATCAAAGACACAAAACATTTCATGTGAAGTTCCTAAAGACACAGCATTTGCATTTTACACTATTATTAGAGGACTGTGTCTAAAAGGCTCAACTAATCCATTTAATTCCTTTTTGCTACCTTGTTATGTCTATACTTGCAATTATTTAAGCACAACAGAAATCAGTGACAAGATTAAGCAATTAGTGGGGAGGTCCAAAACACCCTATATTATGCACATTCCTACTTAAAACCAGATTTTGTCTTAACCTTTGATTTGGATAGGACCGCTTTTCCTTGTTTTTTCCTGAAACAAAGAAAAATGTATTTATTTTTTTTTTCTAAACTGTCAGTGAACATACATACACTGCTTTGCCCTTGAGCTACATCTCTGATCAGTTTTTATGTGATATCAAAGAAAAAGAAGGGCCAATATGACTTTTGAGCTACTGTGCAGCTCATCTACTGGTGTTACATGACACCACTTGCAGCAGGACATCACTGTGGAGTCAGGATGGGCTGCTAAGTGACACTAATCTCTGATCAGAGCCTAGTAGTTCAAGAACATGGTGGAGTTTTGCTGTGTCAGGAAGCCACTGTTATGTTCTATTTCCGAAATTTTCTCAGTTCCTCGTTTTTACAGTTCTCTGCACCTTCTGGCACTCAACCATATAAGGAACTGGCCTTATATGGTTGATGTATGAGTATGTAGATTTGGAAGTCCAAAGGCTGGCCACCTTTTACATGGAATGGGGGAAGGAAAAGCTAATTTATCTCAGTAAGAGGCAGTATCAGGAAGAAAACATGGGAAAACTCTAGGACTGGAAGAAAGAAAATGGGATTCACTAATGTCAGGTACTGTCTGTATATCAAATTACACAGAAGATCCTATGTAGAAACCAATGCTGCAGATTTGGTCAAAAGCCACATATGAAACTGAATGTCGTGAACTGGGGCAAACACCAACACTTAGGCTGAAGAGACTCCCAGTGTCCACATTTGTCTATGTGGAAACTGGGAGCTTTCTACTGATGAAGACAATTTCAGGGTAGCAGCCTTATAAATCATTTTAACTCAAACCAACATTTGTTCATTGCTTGTCCTTCAGCACAGATGTGAACCTGCAACACTGAAAATTCAGTCTGTAACACAGAGCATTCTTACTGCAGCTACTGATGACAACTACTAACAATAAAAGTTCCAAGTTGTTATGCTCTTTTCTTGAATATGTGCTTTTTTTACACCACTACACCAATTTTTGTACTGCATGAATTCAGCATAATTTAATTTGGAAGGGACCTCCAAAGGCCATTTAGTCTGACATCAGAAAACACTGGTTCACTCCACCCAGTTTGGCACTATCCATAAACTTGCTGTGAATGGCCTCCATCCCATCATACAGTTTGAATGCTGCTGCTCCCAGTATCTATCACTGAGCAACACCACTGGTTACTGACCGACGGGTGGATTTTGCATCACTGATCACACATCCTTAAGCCTGTGGCAGAGTCAATTTTCTACCTATATTACTGACCATTTACGTGGTTCATATCTCACCAGCATGGTGACAATGAGGCTACAGGAGACTGCTTTACTAAAGTTGAGTTATACAACATCCACTGCCCTCCCTTTGTCTACAGAGCAAGGCATCTCATTATAGGATGATTAATTAATGTACGATTAATTAATGCAAAAATTGTGAGACCAAAGACTTAGACAAGGTTTAAGTAAATTACTTTGAGAACAGCCACAATCCTGTTATTAGTGGGAATAGTCTTAACTCTTAACTGCTTAAATAAAATCAGGCCTATAATATGTGCTTGCTACTATTTTTATTTTACATGTGACTTTGGTTCTAAAAGTTAGGTAATATTTAAAGTACTCTTTAAAATCATCTGAAGAGTCATTTAGTGAAATGTAATTAATTCTGGGATACACAGGCTCTTTTACCAACTTTAGTGGCATAACTCACTTAAAAAAAATTGCTTTTAACGGCCTCACTATAACAAAGCAAATCTTACATTTTAATTAGGGCAAACACATAATTTAAAGCTATTACACCCTTTTGGTATCAGTTCCAAAATTCCTCTTTTCAGTGTTTGCAACCTACGATCAGCATTCTTCAGCCTCCATTTTTGTCTGTATCTGGTGTAAGAGGTCCAGGCAAAGAGAAACATCAAGTTACGAAACTCATGAAAATCTCATGAGACTTGAAAAACCTAGAAATACTAGTTGGAAACCTTAGCTTTAACAGCCAGAGAAAGCCTCAGTTTCTAGTATCTATTTGTTTCGATATTCCTTGTATTCCACACTTGGAACTTAATGCTACAGACTCTGTAAACAACAACATATTAAATTTTTAGCTTACATGTTCCCATCTTGGATAGCCTATCATTATAAAATTAGTGTGGTCAAAGTTAATTCTGAGAATTCATTCCTGCAGAAAACATAAAAGTCCTTTAGAAGAAGACCACCTCCAGCAGCCCTGCACTCTGGAACCATTCCAGTAGGAAAGTCTGTGAGAAAGCAGTCCTGCACTACTGAGTTGCAGGAGAGCATTGAAACTTGATACTTGGACTGGAGAGGATATCATCTGTGTAGCTAATTACCACCATTTTTATGGTATATGCATAGGTACGTGAATAAACACTGTATATATGTTGCAGGGTCATTAATTTATAAATGGCTAGATTTGCAATTTTTATTTGGTTTCCTACCATGAGACCAAATGAAGAAACTTCACTGTTTTTCTCAAAAATAAAAGCTGGTGCCTCTGCACCTGACTATTTATAATCATTGTACAACACTGTACTGGAAAGCACCCCCTTTCCAACTGAAATAGTAGGGGAAAAAAATTAGTGCTTTTTTTTTTTTTTTGTGAAAACTATTCTGAGTGACACAGCTTGCTGAACTATTACAGTTTGTTTTAAACAATAGCATTCACTTAATTTGGTACTGAAGTATTCCTGTTTAGAAAAACAAAAAAGCCTCTGCTATCACTTTAAAAATAATACGAATGCTGAAGGATTAAAGGAGTTTAAAGTATTAAGAACAGCAACTTTTTTCCTAACTTCAGTGTATTTTCCCATGTTCAACATTCTCAAGTGCTATCACAATGACATAGATTTATTTTATTTTTATTCCCTCTTTTGCAAACTAAACCATCAGGACATTTTCTCATTAAATAGTTTTTGCCGTGGACATCATGGTGCTTCAGAATCAAAGTCCAGTTGATAAGGTTTGCATCTTTGTAGATCAATATTGAAGCTGTGCTATACAATGGATGTATGCAGAAAACATAAACATTAACCAAAACAGCACTCCTGAGTGAACATCAGATGAAGTCACCTTCGCAGATATCCAAGGAATCTAACAATGCATACATTATACAATGGCAACAAAAAGGGTACAACTTCAGTAATGACAGTTTAATCCATGATGACTGTAGAATTCAAATGGCTACAGCTATACTCAAGCTTTGCACACATGGCTCCATCACTGCATTATAACTGCTTATTCTTTTCCCTTTCTTTACATCTTAATTTATCACTGCCATTCATCTGTTGTATCTTGCCATTTTTGTGAACAATAAATCAGACAGTATCTGTATATGCACAGCCTAGAAGTAGGAACCATAATAACTCACAGAAGCCTTGATTTACTAATGCTGTTACTTCTGAATAAACAGTATTTTTCAATTTTACATCTTATGCCTTACTATTTTCTTTCAACTTAAATCATATTTGTTTTCAGTTGAAGGCGCTTTTTTTTTTCCCCTCAAACACATTAGAAAACACATTGCATATTCTCCAAAAGCACAAATAAATATTTAAGACACGCATATTCTTGTTGTTCCCCGAAGAACTCATGTGACACTGTCATTTATTAGCTTGCTCTGGGCCATTACATTTCTACACATTTTACTTTTACAGGCACTCAGCCAGCACGGACTGTTCAACTCTAGAAAGCCCACATGTTTTTGTATTTTTTGAAAGTAGCATGACAACCATTCTGAAGAGTAGCTCTCACCTGGTATGTTAAAATGTAAAACCATGAACATTGATGCTGTTCTCTCTCTCTTTAGTGCTGAAAAATGAAACTATTTTTTCAGGTGCAACAAGAACCATATGAAATCTCCCTAATGTGTAGACATTCCGTAGCCATATTTTTAATGGAACAGATCCATTTAACTTATCTAGAAACATAAAAAAATAAATGCATGAAGAATAAGTGCTTTTAATCAAGCCCTGCCTATATTACTGGACAAAAATCATAGCTCTGACAAATGCAGGGTGTCACTCATCTGTGTCTCAGTTTAAGAAGAAACTGAGAAGTAACACAGTAAGGAGAGGCCCTTTGAGCAGACAGAACCACAGCAGATTTTCTCTAACATATGGATGCATAAAAATTGTCGCTGATGCAAACTGAGGAAATACTGAACTGGGAACAGCATCATATATCTGTAAAACTAGTAAAAC
>JAAGNO010021702.1:55527-88294 GCA_033439905.1 Ceryle rudis
ATAAAAATTGTCGCTGATGCAAACTGAGGAAATACTGAACTGGGAACAGCATCATATATCTGTAAAACTAGTAAAACATACATTATTTACTTAGTTTTCACACATTTATGTAAAAACTATTCACTTCAGTATATATTGCACAACTGAATTCTTAAGACTGTGTGTGAAAGCTGAGCATGAGACTGATTCAAATAATTAGCTAAAGCACTTCAATGTTACAGTGAAAGTTTTTATTTAGTTAAGGAATCAACAATCATCTGTCATTTTGGCTTGAAAAAAATCCCAACAGCTTTTTGCTACTGAGTTTTCATCTGTGTGAACTTCACCGGTATCAGTTAGTGCTCTGCATCTTCTCAATACACAACCCATCAATCATGATTGAAAAATCAGCCAAATCAATGGGAATCAATACCAGTAGATCTTACAAGTTAATCTACATCTGCTAACAAGTGAACCACAGACATTCCTCATATCCCATGACCTTTCATCAAATAATTATTTTTTTGCTACTGCTTATGAACCCCCTGTAAAGGAACAGAGAAATGAAGCTTTGATTTATAATTATCTCACTGAGATTTGTAAAGTAACTAAATGGTATAAAATGTTTTCTATAGAAGACTTTTCTATTAATTCTCTACTGACTGCTCCACCAAGTTTCTCTTGTCCTGATGTTTCCTTTCTTACTGTTTGAGTGCTTTAATGACAGGTACTCCCTTTAAACTATTACTTTAGACAGTATTATCACTTGAATAAAGTTTGTAAATCCATTTGCTTTGTGTTAATTGCTTATATTACTTAAGAATTAATTAAGACAAAGGAGATTAGAAGAAAACAACCCTTATTTGGTGATCTAAATCTCTGCATAGTCTCGGGCACTGATTTCCTGAAAATGTAACCAAACTCCTAGTGCTCAGTTTTCCTAAATACCTGGACCTTTAAGTTACCCAGCAAACAAATAAATAAAAAAATTTCAAGAAAATAATGTAATCTATCTAGTTGAGGAGATCATTTGATATCCCATAAAAATAATTCAAAAAAGACATATGAATATATACATACACATATATGTATAGATTGTTTAAAAATGATTTCTTTCCTATTTCCACTTTAAGAGAATTAGTAATTAAATAGTTAGTATTTGTATTTTCTTCAATTAAATATGAATTAAAGTTCAGAATTACACTTTTTAATTTAGTCACTAATTTCAGGTTAAAAAGTTTCTAAATGAAGAGTATTCTTCCACCACTATTTCCATATCAAAGTGTATTAGGATCAGCAAGAATCCTAATCACACAAGTATCTTACAGAACATGAACTTTTTTTTTTTAAATTTATATTTCTTAGAGTCATTTATCATAAAATGTCATTTAGGGCACAGTTCATTGTGATTACTATAGTTGGCAAAAATGTTATTCCATAAAAAAATTTCACCATTTATTGAAATAAATGATAGCCAGACAGCACCTGTAGATTCAGAGGCTGTTTTGCAACACCGGTTGGTGACCACTGTAAAATTTGAGGATTAAAATATTTATGGAAGTAGACACAACTGGAGAAATCCTCACAGGCAATCTTCGTAGTACGTTAGAGTTGTTCTCTTTGCCCTATTCCTGACTTTGCTATGTCTTTTCTCTATGCTTTTCTCCTACTTGTTACTTCTGTATTTGAATATGTCATGTTTCTTTAACCAAGTGACAGATAACTTAAAGGTGGAATACAAATAACAATGTCAAAAATGAAATCTGTTAAGGTGGAAAGGCATGTAACTCTTACTGGAGCCTATTCTACAACATAAAAATCTAAAAAAGGGCAGAGTTCATAGGCATGACATTTGTCCTTCAAATCTACCCTGTGCAAATCAGTAAAAAGAATGTGGGGTCCATGCTACAGAAATATTTCTAAAACGGCGCAGAGCACAGCTAAGAAATAAAGTGGCATCTTTGAAAACAAGTTATGTCTGAAATCACAACCGAATCAACAAGGGAGGATTTAAACATTTTTACAGAGGAGTGGTTTATTTATATAAGTACACATTATTTATTGTTTTATAACTATATAATATGCAAAGTTATACCTCTATTTTATATAGTCCTACGTATTACTTACACTGTTCTATTTTTGCACTCAGAAACACAATGAAGTTGTATATTCAGAAAGTCTGAAATGCCACATGGTTGTGGAAATTCTTTGTGAAAGGGATGTCAGTAGCCTGCATAAACCTTATTAAAAATTCTGGTACAGTCAGAAGACTGGATTCCAACATTATTTTTCTTCAACATATTAAATTCCTTTATCCTTATATACATTGAAGAGTACTGAACTGTAAGAACAGTTACAGAAGACATGTGCAGTCTTGTATGTGAACAGTACAGGAGAAAGATGAACAAATGGGAATGAGAACCACAAAGGGCCCTGAAGGTATTTAAGGGACTGGAGCTTCTGATGTATATACCAGAAGAGGCTGAGAGAGCTGGCAAGGTTTAGCTTGGCAAAGGGAAGACTCAGTGGGATCTTACCAATGTGTATAAATACCTCATGGGGCGGGAGGTTGCCCTTTTTCAGTGGTGCCCAGCTGACAAGACAAGAAGCAAGGAGGGAAAACTGAAATACAGGAACTTCTGTTTCACGTAAGTGTATCCTGAACAGGTTGCCCAGAGAGGTTGTGGAGTCACCACACTTGGAGACAGTCAACACCTAACCAGCCACGGCCTCGAGCAATCTATTCTAGCTCACCCCACTTCAAGCAGGAGGCTGGACTAGACAGTCTCCAATGATATCTTCCAACTTCAGCTATTCTGAACACCTTGAACTTACTGGCCAATTTCAATTACATTTATCAGATGGATAGATAGCTTAAACACACAGGATTCTTCCATTATTTTTTTATATATATATTTTTTTTAAATCATCTGCTGGGGAGTCAAGCTAGACACTTTTTAGTCTAATAGTCATCAGCTTTTATTAAAAGTGAAACATGATTAAGAATTGTGTTTGGCAACAGCCATATAGCTAGTTGCAGGTGTTATTTACCAGCTTGTTTTTATAGTCATTGCACCAAACTAGCCACAGCTCCTACTGCCTTTGCCCAATTGTAAGATGACATCGGTAAAAGATTATAGGATGGTATTAGGACGGAACTCGGGAAGCACAGACAGAGCACCTCAAGGCATGAAGAAGAAAGGATTGAATAATCTGCTGTTCAATTAACTAATGTGCACTTTTATAAATTACTTCAAATGAGACTAATAAAAATAAATGTCACTTTTTTGTTCATTTTGGTCCTTAAAAAGGGAGAAAAATATTGTCTTCTTGCTTGTGCTACAAAAAGAATGCAGTACGATAACATTGTTAGCAGCAAGAAGCTATTTGGCTAAGGTATGACAGATGGTGCAGAGGCTCATGCAACCTTGAAATAATACAGCCAACTTCACATGTAGATATACTGTGCCCCAGCATTCTGCAGCAAAGCAGGGCTAAGGATATTTCTCATCCTCCCCGTGTTGCCAGGAGGATAATAACATTCAATAGTGTGCGCTTCTCAGACATTCTAAAAACAGGAGATGTATGTGTTGCAGCTGAAAAAACTGCAGTCATTCACATCCTCTAACCTAGTATATTTTGTGTTAATTTTAATATTTCATTTTTTATACCCTATGAACAATGACATTTTTTAGCCCCCAGCCTCCATCTATCTATACCTTTTCTTATCTGAAGAAAATTTTCTTTTGCACATTTTAAATTAATTCATAATTTTGCAAAGAAGAAATAAACACTAAATAAGGAAAAGAATGGAAAAAAATAGCTTTTAAATCTTGATTGTGAATGATACAGCTAGAACTTAAAATGGAACCATAACTACAGTAAGTAAACCATACAAAATGCTAAAACTCAGGGGCCTGAAATCAGCAACGACTTTGCTATGTGAAATTAATAGATACACAGGAGCATGCACATAAATCCCTGCAGGAGCAGACTAAAGAGCTTGACTCGACACCTGCTGAAGTTGACAAAAAGCCTTGCTTTTACAGATTTCAGCGTGTTCAGAATCAAGCCACCAGTTTTTCCTGTGAAACACGCAACAGAGATGACCAGACTTAAGGAGCGAAGGCATCGTTTCACATTCTGTTTTGTAGAAAGAGCTGCTAAAAGCATGACTGATCTCATGCCTCTCTTGCACTGCTATAAATGAAAGCAACTTAACTGAAGTCATTAGTGTAATATGAGGAAGGTAAGAAATAGGCCAAGGGTGTTGGTACATGAAACCATACTGTACCAGACTCCCTTAAAAGGAACTTTCCAGTTCTATTTTACTTAGAAACTAATACCATGATATGGCTTAGGAAAGTCTGCTTTGGGAAAACAATCGACAGAGGGCAGCTAACTACTCTTAAAAATTACGATCTATTTTGTTAACACTGATAATTTTAAGAATTACAGGTTTCTGAAATTGCATCTTGTAAAATACAACATTCTTTGGTTTAAAAGTTAAAAAAGAAAGTGTCTGAAAACCACTAAATTCTATTTATTTACAATGCAAGAAAATGGAGCAGGTTTTTTTTTTTTCAAATATCTAATGTATAAAAATATATATGGTATTAAGAAGGAACTCAGGAAGCACAGAGCACCTCAAGGCATGAAGAAGAAAGGACTGAAGAATCTGCTGTTTAATTAACTAATGTAATTTTATAAATTACTTCAAATGAGACTAATAAAAATAAATGTCACTTTTTGGTTCATTTTGGTGCTTAAAAAGGGAGAAAAATCTTGCCTTTTTGCTTGTGCTGCAAAAAAGAATGCAGTACCATAACATTATCATAACATATATATCATATATATCTAAAGAAAATGATTGCCAAAAAAAATAGACCTCACAGCTTCTCTACTTTATTTTTAAA
This sequence comes from Ceryle rudis, assembly GCA_033439905.1. Classification (NCBI taxonomy): domain Eukaryota; kingdom Metazoa; phylum Chordata; class Aves; order Coraciiformes; family Cerylidae; genus Ceryle; species Ceryle rudis. The sequence continues at coordinate 60,423 of JAAGNO010021702.1, forward strand.
TAGCTGAGTTCTGTCATAAACACCGCAAACCATAAATTTATTGTGGAAGTCACAGACTCTTAACTATAAATTTATGAATGGAGTTGCCACTGATTCCCAAATTAATTGCAGAAAAATACATTTTTCTAAGTACACTTTGTTTGCATTCTCTTATCACACAACTAAGAACTTAGTAACTTTCTTCTTTAACATTAACATCTATTATCTACACAATTGCTTAAAATCATCTCTGCAAGCTTTCTTATTTAACTGTTTTACAGTTAATTGAAAAGTATGGAATTGCTTCTTATGCAGTACAACCAGAGAATGTATTATTTTGATGAATGCCTAAAAGAAATAGGAAAAAATATTATCATGGGCATGCAGTTGACTATGTAGTGAAATGTATTTGATCTTTACTGTCTGGGAAGAAACAGGAAAGTGATGGAACTTAGGGAAGGACTCTTTAAAATTAAATATTCATGCTCCATGTTATAAGAAGAAGACAAGTAACAGTTACATACAACTTGTATATAAAATGATGTCTCAAAGGTGAACCACAGCATTTTACTAGAAGTGCTGAAATAAACCAGCCTTTAATGTCACTAGAAATCCTAAGTCAATGTACAAAGCAGTTCTTTATAATGCTCTATCATAAATTTTAAACGTGTGAGCCTTACGTGGTCCTCAGCCATTAAATATAAATGGGCCAAATTCTATTCAGACTTGCACTGTTTTGAGGAAGCAGGTTAGTAACCAGAGCATAAATCTTGTCAAAATTTCAGCTGGCGATCAGTACTGTAAATCATACTGATTTTTTTTTTAATGGGTATGACATTTTATAAGTTATTACAAGTCTGTTTTTTCCTAAATATTCAAGATCAACATTTCTATAAGGTTTAGGTTGTAGGGGCTTAGTAAGAGAACCCATCAAATCAGTAAAGTTATTTTATTTTACTTATTCACTACCATATTTTATTATTAATGTGCAATATTCATTTTGTTTATGTAATTTGCCTACTGTTTACATTTAGGTATTCTTTTTAAAAACTTATTCTCAGAATGCAGTGGAAGAATAATAAAAGCAAGTAGTTCTATGTAACAAAGTCCTCTTCTTTATTAAGAATCATGAAAATTTAGTATGAACATGAAATTATAAGAGCTGTAAGCAATATGAAAAGTGACATACCTAAGGGTAACAAAATAATCTCATCAAACCCACGTACTATTATCAAATGTGTCAAAAGATGTTTATTATAAACACTAAATGTGGCACTCTGGGTTTTTTAATACTTGCATTTGGCTTTCAGAAATATTTAAAGTCTCTATAATGTATCAAATGATCACTTGAATTTATCACCTAATTCTATGATATATAGATGAAGTGAAGCTAATTTTTACAGTAAGTTTAATCTTCTACAGGGACATTGGCTGACAAAATTCATCTGTGGACACTTGGAGGCGTAACTTTACCCAGCTATAAAGTAGCAGTGAAATTAATGTTAGCCAAGGTCAGTTTTCAAACGTATGCAATTTTGCACAGAAATACAATTCTTTAAACTTTATCTTTTGCTTCCTTTGCAGTGCTTGGGCTTCTCAAACATTTACAGAAACCAAGAAGTAACTAAGTGTTGGAGTAAAACACAACTGCATTATAAAATACAGTACTGAAAGTGACTCATTTATCTCTAATTAAAACACTAACAATTCATATAAACAAGACTCAACTACACTGAACAACCTATTATTTATTTAAAAGAGCTTTATTGACAGAAGCTCTTTTCCTAAAGACCAATACTACAATTAAAAATATAATTGTTCTGCATACCTTACCTTGGGGTTGAAAACTGCTTTTCTTTTTCCCCAGCTACTTCCAGGATTTGCTTTTCCATAGCTATTTATCAGACTACAATTAAGCCATTCTGTATTATCTTTCACAGTTAAAAACAAACAACTTTGCTTAATGATAAGGAAATTTATTTGCATTAACCAAAGTAACTATACTGAGAAAAATTTCCTTATCCTATAACATTTTTTCTCATTAAAGAAATCGTGCACAGCACATACTTTTCGGTTGGAACGAACACATTCTTAGAAGTTTGTGCCGAACTACTTAAAAAAACCACCTACGGATGATAGCAATAAAAAAGGTAAAAGAGCTGTACTGTCACCTAGTGGATAAAGGTAGAAAAGGAGTACACCTAAGATCACCTTTTAAGCTACTTATGGTTTTAGTAATATTAAAATATACTTCAGGTTTTATACTGATTTCCTGGAAGAGATGCGTAAACATCAAGAATTTGACCTATTGCTGTCATAGGTTCTCTGAGTAGTTTAAAGACAGACCTGCAGAGCCTTTGGCTCTGAATTTATCTTTTAATTGATTGATGGATATTACCTTCTAAATCTGAATGTAAACATTGCATTTTTTTAGAGCTTGGGGTGTAGGAGAAAAGCCTCATGTTGAGAGGCTGACTGTTCTGCAGACAGCACAAAGACTAATGCCAAAAAATGCTGTGCAACCAACCTTTCTTTCACCTTCTCCTCTGAACATACCATCTTTTTTTTGTACTCTAGGATGTCTTTAAGGAAAGTCTGACAAAGAAAGATGACTTGTGTGATGTTTCTGAGACACTAGAAAGCATGTACACTAAAAAGTTTAAGCCATTCAATGTTCATTCAGAAGTTAATTCAATAATTCAATCTAAATATATGCATGGATTAGACTCCACACTTGTACAGTTTCCAAATACAGATATATTTTTTTCAGAGAACTTAACATAGGAGCAGGCAAATATTTAACTGATATTTTGCCAAAACTTTTTCCTATATTAGAACCTGCAATTTAGAACCAAAACAAAAGCTTTGTTTCAGCAAGCTGCTGTCAAAAAGCAAGCTAGTGCTGCCACTCTCCCCAACCCTTGAGCAGCAGAAACAGGTTGAAGAGCTGTATCAATTGTAGACATAGAATGGGACTTCTCTCCACATAGTATATAATATGGCACCAGAAGAAAAAGATTTTGGGAATGGTCATTTGTTTACTGATTACTACAGTGGATTTTTAAAGAAGGAAAAGTAATACTTCTTACTGAAACAAAGATATTATCTTCTGCTTGCATTCATTCAACAGTCATACTCTCAAGAAAATTTTCTATTCCACTCCAGCGTTTGAAACACTGGCTGAAGCTCTTTATAACCACCTCATCCTTATTCATGGATTGAGGAATTATAGAAAAATGTAGCAAGTATAGATTTCCCTTGGATTACCATTTTTATGAAGTCTTTTTTTGCAGCAGAGCAACCCATATTATTTTTACAATTACACCATTCTATGGGAACATGCATTAGAGCATGTTACCACAACTCATTATTACAATAAGAAACAACGCACAGGAACTTCTACGAGACACTTCCATGGTGTTGTATTACCTGACACTAAATCATTTCACTCGACTTCAGTGAAGCAAACAGATCTACTTGTTCTTAATGCTGCAGTCTGATTCATTCAACTAAGGTTTACATTAGGGTGTAAGAAAAAAGAAAATAGGTAGATAATATCCTACCTTATATTAGACTTTTCAGAAGATTTACAGATGAAATCTATGGCTTTCTCGCATCAGAAGAATTGAAAAATACCAGTAACAACATTTTCCCTCTTTTTAGGTAATAAATATATAATCTATCTTGAAAAGTTTTCAACAAATATCCAAACAGCAAAAACCTGCAAATTGAAATACTGTGAAAATAAGAAATTATTCTAAAACTGCAAAATTTTCTTCAGCATCTCAATTCAACTATATTTATAGCAATTCAGTCGATATTTATCTCTGTTTTGACATTGAATATTTTAAGAAAAAGGTTTATTTCCATATTAATTGTAACATGTTTACTAAACCAGTATTTATCATAACCAGAGAATTATTAAACATTTGCAGGTGCTGTAGTCATGTGAGCTATATTATGTCTTTTTTCCCTAGTGAAAAGTATATATTTTTTTTCTTGCACATCCCTTATGTGGTTGGCTTCCTAGTTACAAATTGCAAATATGCAGCTTAAAAGAGAACCGAGTAAACTTTCTGCAGTGACCAAATTCTTACAGAACTTAAGTAGTGAGCATAGGTAGATGTGAACAGCAAGTTTAACGTGACTATCTGCAATTTAAAAACATGAGTGGTAAGTAATATGATGTACTACTTTGTCATTGGTGTGTGAGAATTTTTTCTTAGTTTCTTTCCTGGTATAACAAACTCAGAGTTTATCAGAACTGCTTGCAACACACATTCACAGTTCACATTCTGTAAGCAGTTAGCAGCATGTACTTACAACTTGAGCTTTCAGTCACTGTGCTTAGAAGTAAACATGTTAGAGTATTCAAAGCTGGAAAGCAAACATAAGAGGGCAGGAACAAAGAAGTTTTTAAAAAAGGCTTGGAAAAACATTTACAAATTTCTTCCTAGAATGCAACACCTTTTAACTTAGATTTTATAGAACATACCCTTTAAACAATATTACAATATCTATGATATTGACATATTTCAAATGCACTTTTATCAAACTTTAAATTATACCATGAAGGGGTGGTCTCTGGTGGTAAATAATAATAATATAAATTCAAGTGCTACTTTGGATCTAATAATTTGTTTTATCTAGTGAAACAAGAGAGTTAATAGTTTCACAACTTCCAAACCTACAACATTCAGGAGTTACTTTAATTGCTCCCTAAAGCTGGAGAATGAAGAGTTCAGCACAGAGTTATTATTTGCCCTTCCTGTATTTTGTAAAATACTTGAGAAAATACAGATGATGTAAGAATTTTTAAAGACTGGAAAAAGTGCAATACCTGGAAATTAAGAAAAAAAAAATCCTTCTGACATTTGGATTAGGTCTTTTTGTGTCAAACAAATGAGACCGACTGAGCTATAGGATAAATGCTAATAGAACATACTAAAATTGCCTCTTTTGTTATATTTTCCTAGACTTTATACAATATGTAAGTGGAAATATCTTCAACCTTTATTTTCTTGCACCTTAAAAGCTCTCAGAGATGCACACTGTGAGGACATGTCAATTTGAGGAAATGTACTTTTTTTTTTTCCCCCTGAACATACGATGGCATTTTAACGAAGCTCAAAACATGTATGTCCTAATCATGCACATTAAGATTCAGGACCATGCAAAAGCTGTGGAACTACTTTACAAAGTGGCTGAAGCAATAGAGAAAGTTATGTAAAAATTGTCTGTGAAAGGCAGAGAAATTTTTTCAGTGGGATTTTGCACTGCTGGTCATCTGTTTCCCTTACTTTTTCATTAAGATAGAGTGGTTGTGGCAAGGCTGGACACATTACTGATGTCCACACCCTATTGAGATTTTAGAACTAAAAAAGGACACTCATCACCCAAATTTGATGGGATAATAATCTCACCTTTTTCCTCTCATACTCAACTAAAAAGGCACATGGTTGAAAATATCGTGAGGTGAGAATTTCCTGTGACATTTCTTGCTAGTCCTGAGCTCTGTAAGGTAGAAGACATTGTAGTTTCTTCTTTCACCTCCTGTCTCAGCTAAAGCAGGGTGTTTATAGCCACAAATGCAAAAGAACCAAACCAACAACCAAAAAAACCAACACCAAACAACCAAAAAGCCAAAAAGAACAAAACAAAACAGTAAAAAAACTCTTAAAAGAATTTAAGAAAAAAATTCTAACAGAAAAATACAGTTTTGGTCTGGTTTTCATTTTCAGTGAAGATTAGGGATTACTCTAAAGCTTTATAGAAAGTTTTATTTACTTTAAAAGAATCCCAGAGTATCATAATCACTGAATGAGAATTAAAAAAACAAATGTTTTCATGTATAACTGTAAACAAAAGATGCATCTAGATTGAGACTTAAGAGACCTTGTTTCAATCCTCAGCCCAACCACAGGCTTCTTGTGTGACCTATGCATGCCAATCAATCTATCTGACGTTATAGTTCCTTGGCTATATAATTAAGCTAGTATTTCTCTGTCTCAGAGGAATCCTACAAAGATAAATTTAATAATTATTTGCTTTTGTGTTGTGAAACAGAAATTGTGAGAATAAGAGTTGTAGAGTTCAATATATTTTAAAATAAAAACCAGGATGTTAAAAATGGAAGGATTTATGATATAAGCAATTTTAAGTGTCTCCTATCTCATCTTAGAGGAAAAAAAAAAGTAAAGAACCCCCCAAAACTAGTTAACAAGATGATAATTACATAAAACACTAATACAGAGACCAGGAAAGTGGTAAAATTATTTTTTACATTATTTTTTCATATTAACAATGAACTGTGACACTTATTCAAATGCATTTGCCCTCTGCAAGATCTTTTTCTAACAATATGATCAAAGATAATGTTAAGAGTTTTAGATCAGAATCAGCAATCTAATAAACGGCAGATGTCTGCAAGGCTTTCTACTCTTTCCTAAAAGCAGTTGCAACCTGGGAAACTGAAGCATCATCACTTTAGGAGATGACAGGCATGAATACCAAGCAAATGTAACTCAGAAGGAAGTATAATTCAGAATGAAGCAAACTTTTCTATGATCTGTTTCAATATGGACATAACTTCCTATGAATTAAACGAGTATTCAGAAGCTATTTAACTGCATTTAAATATGAAGAAACAGTTGTGATTTCTTCAATTTTCCACCACTGCTATTGCCTAAGTTTTAGTATCATCATGAGGAGAATATAAAAGCACAAGGCCTAAAATTGAAAAACATACAATTAATAGACGTGTTCATAAGAAATCACTAAGAATACTTTGGGAAAGACAAGGCCAGACTCAATCAATAACATTTTGCTGTCTAGATATAGCAAACAGACAGCTTATCTAGAAATACATTTAACACTTCCTATCGTTGTAACAGGTCAGTGAAAAAGGGCTCCACTTCAGCAATCTGACTACATACCTAGCTTGCAGTCAGGGTATCAGAGACTGGGCACAGCTTCTGCTATGATAGATGTTCTCAGCATTACTGTTGACACAGGCTGACTTGACCAGTCAAGCTTTTAATATTTCATGCGTGTCTCTTCATGTTTCATTACATAACAGCTTCTTTTACACATCTCACCTCTGATAGCACTGTCATTATGGAAATTATTTCTTCAGTAATAGAAAACCATAAGGTCCTTTTAAGTCAAAGGTCAAATGCAGTCAATTTATTGCCAAAAAAACCAACAACCCACCAAAATATCTCAGCTGCAAGTTGCTACTTCACTCCAAGGAGTTTTATATTTTCCTTGTCTTTTGAAACAACCCACAAGTGATAATGAAAGGCTTAAAGCAATAAGAGAGAGAATCGGGTTTCATCTACCTGGACTGTCTGGCAGCATACTGTGTAACAATAAACGAGTGTTCTTAAGTCACAGCATTTCACTGGAAATGAGGCAGAACTTGTGTATTTTAACAGCTTTTTACAACTAGTAACCACTAGCAAATTTATTTTACTTTCTCAGGGAAGACCAGTGAACGTCCCTAATTTAAACTAAAGGGCCATTCAGCCTTGAAGACAAAAAGCACTTCTGCTTAACACCTGAGTAATACATGGAATATGTACAGGTGAATCAAGAGGACTGGAATCAAAGATAGTTTGTCTTTGGCTGGTCTGAAAGGTCTGACTCATTTCCAGTTGTGTGATCATTTATTATCCAGAAAAGAAAGGCAAGCTTTTTGCACTGGAAACACAGTGGTGGTCTGCAGCCCATGATGAATAGATTTACCAGGTCTGCTCTGAATTGCATGACATAGAGTTTTCCAACAGGCTCTGACACATATACACCTGATATATGTTTAAACTACCTAGCTTAGAAAAGGGCTGAATATCTACCTGCATGTACTTTTTCTTAAATCTATTATATACAAAATACACTCTTAGGTGGTGTATTATTTAAAACAATGTTACAATACAGAAAGGTTTTTCATCAGTAACTTCATGTCAGATAAAGACTTATTTCCCTGCCATCATTCTGACTTCAGTACTGCATGGGACTTTGTCTTGATCCTAAAACATCAGTTTCACCATTTTCAAGTTCCATGTCGTACAAAGTTTATACAAGACTGGATTTACAGTTGTGGAATAACATAAAAGTAAAAGACAGTAATGATCTATTTTATACTCAATCAGTGTAACCACTGAAGGGTTTATCTGCACTGCCTTGTGATGAATAGCAGCAACTCCAGACCATTATTCCTGAACTGGGGGGTCATATGCCAAACTAAGTGTTTCAAAAGTCACAAAGTCCCAATTAAAATCAAAGTATTCACTGGAGGAATATCACAAACCCAAGAAAATTCACTGGCAACACTTAACAGTTGTCAATTTGATAGGCATACCGTACTTTGCAGTTTACTTGGTTTTGCAGATAAAGACCAATTTTACCATGGCACTGTTAAGCCCATACCTCCTTTTAGTTTTAAAGAGCCTGCAGTTTGAGTAGTTTATTTGACCTATAAGGGAAAGGATCAAAACACCATGCATGTTAGAATACGTAAACCACAATAATACAGAAGGGACCATAATTTTAAGTTTAATTCAGTTTAAATGTGTAGAACTGCTTAACTTTAAAAATGTTTTTTAGTTGATTAGTCTGATGATTATGCTGAGTCTTGCACACACAACAAATCTAAGTATGTTAAAAAGACAAAAGAAAAAACAACAAAATGCCTTTTCATTCAGTTCCTAATAAATCAATGCTGGTAATTTCTATGCAGAATTAATCAAAATGTTTATTACTTTCAAAGACATCCTACATACACAGTAAGCATCGTCTATAACATCAAATACGCAAAGGAAGCATACATTGAGCATTCATAAATGGCAAGGTAAGTTGGTTTTTTTAAATAATTTATACCAATAATCACTATCTGAATTTTACTCAAAAAATTCTTTCAACAAAGAACCACACTCAAATGCTCTGACAGTTGTATTGAAGTTTATTTGCCCCAAGTCTCACAGAATTGTAATTTCAAAATTTTTTTGGCCACAAAAAACACCCTCCACTCTGCTTTATAAAGCTTAGTTTCCTTTACTTGGTACTCCCTTTTTACATCCTCAGTTCATGTAACTATGTCTCTTCAGTTCTTTAACTTTCTTCTTACAAGGAAGAGGATGTCTTTGGTCCTACTAGAAAAGATTACATTGTCATTCTCAATACCACTACCTGACTTCTTCATTCACTCACTATAGTGGATAAGAGAGAAAAGAAAAATTGCAGCACCCTAAAGGGTATTGAGTGCATCAGGATCACACCTTTATGGATTCTGATTCAGAAGACAAAAGTGGGGAACACTACCTGGTTAAAAGGGCTTCATCTCTACTGTAGGAACATGAAAATCATTGGAACATGACTGGAAAAGATTCTGACTCAATTCCTTTCAGAATTAAAATCACATGTATAGAACAGTTATAATTTAGCTAAATTCTTTCATGTAGTTCCCAGTAAGTGAGAACAGCTCTTGGACAGGTTAAGTCTCAGTGGCCTAAAGCCTGAATGGGACACATACAGAACCATCACTTTCATACTGCATCTGTGGAAAATCCAGATATAAGAATGATAATGTTGACATAGCCTACACAATGAACATCAGAGAGAATTGTTACTTAAACAAACAGCTGAAGGAAATTCTCCTCCTATTGAAGTAAGACCAAATGAAATGAGAGCCTTGGTATTGTCCAAGACTTTTCACATGTCAAACTCAGTCCAGGGGTGAAAAGACTCACGTGAAGATCACACTTCTCCTGTATTTTTGAAGAGGCCCACAAGCCAAGACTACCTTATCTGTTTGGGTGCTATTAACTTCCCCAACTTTCTTTTTCTTAAAGTCTGGTAAAAAAACCCACAATGTATAAAAGATTCTGTCCATATGAAGAATAAGAAGAGAAGCTGAGCCTATGTTTTTGGATTCACTGATACAATGTTTTATCTGAAACCTAGATACATGGAGGTCTTTTAGTTATTTATTTTTCAGATTATCTGCAGAACTGTCTGGATTACAACCAGATAATTTCTTTGACTGCATGTCAGTCCATACACTTCAATGATCCAGGAAAGGCAGAACAGTTTTGGATTTCTAGTTTTTAGTTTTGCTGGCACACATACTGAAGGACAAGATAGTTTTAAGAAGTATCTCCCTTTTTCTCCAATTCTCTGTCAGGACAAGTATGCTGAGATTACAGATATATAGGTCCCCATATTTTGAGATAAAGATGATGAAAGCAGATCAACAAACTACTTAATAACTCCAACACTGTGATAGACAATTTTTTTTCCCCTGAGTAAACACTATTTATAAGACTGTCTTGTTAGGAGAATGAATTCCTGAGCACAAATACAAATGTGCAGTCTCATAGCTTGACCTTTAAGAATAAAGCTAATTTTAGGATCCTTTAGCTGGGTTTGTTTCAACTTAAAAAAAAAAAAAAAAAAAAACCAAACAAAATGCTTTTGGAGTCAATGTCAGTTTTGTCTGGAAGATATTTTGAGACTCCAACTTCAGCTAATAAAATTCACTGAAGAACTGAAAAGGTACTCATTTCACACCTATTACAACTGAGAGCAATTTATATGCTGTTAAGATAGGAACTTAAGTTTTACACTGTTGATCCCAGAATCCTTTTTCTAAATATTGTTTAAAATTCTGGTACGTTCATCTAAAATTTTAAGTTTGAGAGAATATTTTAAAATTAAAAATTAGTTCAAGAAATTAATATTTATTAAATAATAAGAGAGCATCCATGTGCTGAGAAGATAGAGATTTCCCCCCCTAACCCCCCACAGGAAGGGAGGGGGGGGAGGGCGGGGATAAAAAAAAGACACTGTATGAAGTCCCAGATTGGTCATACATTTTGGTACTGGTCAATAAACTAGACCACCATATATAAACAAAACATTCCATTCAACATTATGTCAACCTTTAACAAAAAGATCATCAATCAACTGCAAATGCATGTTCTGTGCACCTGTAAAATCTGATGGACATTTTTTCAAGTTTTTATTTCAACACTGTGTCTGTCAGAATTACCCCCCACTATAAACTTATTATTAATGTTGGGAGAAGTTTTCCAAATGTCACCAAAATGAGTTAGTATTACACTGAGCCCAAGACTTAAGAGAGTCACCATGTGCATTTATGTATTTTCCCTCCTGTAATACTGACACATTTATATCTTTTCCATGTCTGCTCCAGGTCTGGTGGAACAGCACACTATGTGTCTCATTTATTTTGTTATAACATGGTGACAAATATAGAAATTCTTTTGCACGAAGTTTGTTGAAAAACTATTAGTAACAGCATCCACCCATAAGATGCTCCATATGTAAAACAAAATAAACAAAAAAGGTTTTTACTGATAGCATGACAAAGTGAGGTAAATTACCTATTGCACTACACATTGTTTCTAATGTAATGTTAGAACTTGGCTGGGTTTCATGTGTATATATGGGATGATGTGTTAGATAATAAAAGACTCTTCTTCATAGTAGATAAAGGTACAGTAAGAACCAAAAGCTAGAAACCAAAGCTAGACAAATTACAGCTAGAAATAAACACTTCTTAACAGCAATATTAGTTAGCCTGTAGAATAACTTCCTAAGTGCTTATGGATTCACTGTCACTAGGATATATGCTTTTAAAAAAAAATATAGAGCCCAATAAGGGAAGATGTGCACTGATTGTTACATCAGAGAACCCTACCACAAAATAGTGCTTTCCTAATTTGCAGTCATTTAATTTATATGCAGCTTACTGCTTATGAACTTAATGTTCAAGAGTTATAACATATTGACAGTAGGAACACATTATAACTTATTTAGTTACCATGCAGCAAGGAGGATACAAGTTTCAGGGTGGGAGAGGCAATGAAAAGAGGCTATTTTCCATTTATAGTTCTACTTCAAACAGCATATATAAGTACATGCATGATTTTAGGAGCTACTGTCTTGGCTTCAGTCTGTCCACTACATAAATAAAGAGAGGCACAAGACTTAATATCAAGAATATTGTAAAATCTTTGGAAAAACTATACATTTTCGTATATTCATCTGACTTTCTGAAACAAAAACTGTACTTCTCAACTTCCTCTTCACATGCACAATGTAAAAAATGCATTCTTCAAGTGCATCAGTTGTGTCTGATTTCCTGTAATCTAGCTAGATTTTCTATTTGTTTTCCCTTACACCACTAATTCAATAATCTACTCTGGCACAATAACCATCTACAATTTCTTCAGTCCTCACATTGTAACCTAAAAGGCCCTCATTATGAAGAAAGCAGAATCCTGAACAAATGAATCGTAATGCAGGTCACAGTTGTGCTATTTTTATTTAAATGTCTATAAATGTTTTATTAAAAAGTCAGTAATGTCATTAAAGATCATAGCATGAGACCCTCATTCAGATTTCACTTGAGTAAAATTCCAGCTTCTGTAGACTTCAAGGACAGTCTTCCTGAAGAAAACCTTACTGCAGGTTTTATGATTTGTCCTGAAGAATAGTCACTTACTGGTAGTAAGGACATAAACAATAAATAGAAACATTACATAAATATTAAAACCAGAAAACAACACTTTCATAAAGCAAGCTTTATGGCTTGTGTGGTTTAGGAATTCTTTGCTGGATCCTGGAATTGTTTCACTTGGACTAGGTGTTAGATTTCTCTCTACAGCTGTGTGAATCCTGCAGGGTTCAGTTCACAAAATGAACCCCTGCAGTTTGATTCAGAAGGTTTGGAAAAGAACCAATATTTCTTTGTTCACTTACAGATTCAAGCATTTGGTCATCTCTTGAATTCTTAGCACCTTTACATTAAAATATTAATACCTGTAATCACTAATGAATGAATGCCAGGCAGCCCAAAGACTCCTTGCATATGGGTACAAGGATGTAATTCACAGTGCTCCATGATCTTTGAGCCCCCTGACGATCTTACTATAAGCAGGAAGAATAGGAGAGTACTCCAGCTCTCATTTTACTCCACGGAAGTAAAAAAATCCATAAAGTTTCCAGAACTGGAAACTAAGGTGGCAAATGCTAAACAAGACACTAAATCAAGACATTCAAAAAGGCCAGTAACAGGGAAATCATGAACTGGTAACTTAGATAACTCCACTCAAGGAGGGTGACTCTGAATTATGTTCTGAAGAAGATGGAAATTAACAACTAAAATGAAGTTACTCTTTAAAAAAGAAAATTGTTACAGCATTTTAGGATGAATGGAAATGATTGGCTATAAGAAGAAGACTGTATGATAGTCACAGTGCAAATAGTCACAACTTCTATAAGCACAGATCTGAATTAAGCTAAATTTCATATTTGATACAAATAATTTGTGCATCTCTTCCATGCTTTCCATTTCACTCCTCGCTCTGGCCTGCATTCTGCTTTTCCTTTTATTAGGCAGTAAAAACCTTGCAAAATGTCTCCAGTCCACAGAGTTAATTATTTCTTTTTACTTGGCTTTGTCTACAAGCGTAGCCATCTGTGGCTATCAAACTCTGCATTAAACAGAAATTTACATCATGCATTTGTCCCCCTTTCAGCTTCCAGCCTCTCACAGCATCAAATTAGACTGCAGGTATTATGTTACACTAGCAAATAATTTGTTCACCAACTCCACAGCTAAGCTATCATTTATACAAGTAGAGTTCTATATTATATTACTCACATGCTGTGCTGGCTTCTAACATTTCTACAAAAATGGCTGAGAAATTAAAGTGATTGAAACTCATCACCTTGCATTGAAGGGGCTGGTGTTAATCCAGAAGTTAATCATCTTATGTCCTCTCCCTGGTGTGACTGAAATGCCTATACCTTTGTGGGGGTTACACATGATACTGTAGAAGCAGGGTGTACGCGAAGATTGCTGAGACAATGCATGTGAAAATTTTGATGAGGTTGGGGAAGAAAGTTGTGAACAGCAATGAACAGGCAAATTGAAGGAGGACATAATTATTAACAAAACGTCTGTGGAAACATCCTCTTCCCTCTTCTTCTCTAGGAAGAAGAAATAAGGGATTCCCAAAATGAAGATTTTCTAACTCTACAAAAGGTTTTAACTTAAAGGATGGGACTCATTTAAAAAAATTTAACTCTTTTCTGTAGTGAAAGCTTTCCACTTCAGTAGCTCATTCAAACAATTAACCTTCAGACCAAAACACTGTAACACAATTTACAAGAGCCTGCTTTTGAAAACTACTTGTACATTGCATGTTTTGTAGAACGTGGCAATAAAACCAAATCAAGACCCCTGCCTATGGAACTAACGTTACACCTAGCATTTTCTATGAGCCAGAGGAGAGCAAGGTCTAGGTTTTGCAGTTTTATACTGTTGGAGATGGGCTTCCTTGGAAAGGAAAGGATAATGAATGGGGAGAGATGGGTAGATGCATATGGAAAAAGGATGAGGAGCAAAACTTTACTACTGAAGGTCCAGGAGCCTGGAATCACCACTGAAAAAATTCACCATCTGCACTGTCGAAGTAAAGTTCTTTGACATAATCCTTTTGTCTTATGCTTCTATTCTTCTATTTCACAATTTTGTTTAATATGTAGGAACTGTAATAGCTTTTGTGTACGCCCACAGTATAAAATAGTGATCATCACATATCCTTCATGTCTATGTGCCTGACTGATATTTGATATGATTAATTTGGATCAAGTGCCTTCGAGGAACTGAGAACAGTGATAACAGTACAAAGTAAGTGTTAAGTTATGAACTGTTCTCTCTGCCAAATATAAAAGGGGGGAATGCTTTTAAATCAGTGTTCTACAAGCTGAAAATTAGTCTCCTTGTATGAGATATCTCAATGAGGTAACATACAGCCAAGAAAAGCGGCATTTAAAAGCAGAATCAGTAGTTTGAATGTCTGATAAAAATCTTTAAGTAGATAGTTCATTGGAAATAGTTTTCCTAATCAGAAAGGAATGTATTAAATCATCATATTTGGACACAGCTTCTGGAAGCATATGTGTTGCAGATTCTCTAGTAATGTGGAAGGCAGCAAGACGCTATGGATAGAAAAGCACACAATGCACATCTGGGAATGCAGAAGTCCTGTGTATGCTTGTGAAGCATGAATGCTGTCATGAAGCTGGAATTAGGATGGAGTTTAGGTGTTAGATCTAAAAATGAATCAGCATATATATGGCCGCTACAACCAGCATTCTTTAAAAAGATTAGAATTTATTAATTACATATAGTGGTGCTGCAAATCTATAAATCTGGCCAGAATTCTGCTTCTGTTGCCTCCTGAGCATGAGAGATGAACATAAAAAGGATGCGGAGTTGCTACTTCTGCTACCATATGATAGCAGAAAAAGTAGTAAAGGCGCTGGGTGAAAAAAAGAGAGTATGCCTCTACAAAAGCAATTTTTATATCTGGAATACATCTATGATTTTGCAGTAATGACATGTGGATGGTTGTATTATCATGTCACCACAAAAAGGACTATTGTTTGGGTCCCCTAATTGAGCTTTCCATGTCGTAAACTATTTGGATTTCTTTCCAATTGAAGTATCATTTGAACTTCTTGAGTTTCAATATGTGTTTTAAGGAACAACTGCAAAAACCTCAAACCTTTGATACACTCTGTTCTTTAAATACAGTTATACACAGGCTTAGTCAGCAACTGCACACACTAAAATAAAGGCAGTAAACTTGCTGAGATGAAATAAGGCTGAGGACAGTGTTTGTCAGTCCTCCATTTGTATAACCTGATCACATTGTGGGCTAATACAATCGTAAGAATGGCTGTACTGGGTCAGACAACGTTCCATCTAGCCCAGCATCCAATAACAGATGTTTGAGAGGTTTAAGAACAGAGTGAGCAGAGGAATACCCTTCCCTCCTGCAACAGGCTTCAGTAATTTACAGCTGAGGGATTCCCCGTACCACAGGTTGTTCCTTCTCATATTCCTCAGGATTTCTTTACAAATCTAAAGTGTCCTGACTTGTTTAAATGTTCCATGTATGAATAGCGTTTTGTCGTGAGCCTTGCCACCATTCCCAGGATCTGTCTGAGCTCTGACATATCTTTACAGGGACAGGGAGGAACTGTAACTGCATACGGTCTTCAGAACATGGTAAGCCAACAGCCGTACAAAGAAATAGAAACTTTTTCTTTGTTTTGTTCTGTTTCCTTCCAAATAATAATTAACATTGGATTTGTTTTCTTTTGATTGATACTGAGATAATGTTTTCACAGGACTATTATTTCTATTTGCATTTTTTTTGTTAAAGGAATATAATGCAAATATTTCTACTTCTGTTTAGAAATATGTCTACTATAAACCTGAGATCTAACTACTACGTAAATAGAGACAGCTCAAGGTCTATCTTTTCATATGGAAAGCAAGGATTTTCCCACTTCCTCCGCCTAGTAATTTACATTAATCTACACTGATTTTATCTGACGTTCTATCACAAAGCCATTCAATAGATTTTGTAAACTCCACTTGCAGTTGTCTATAGTTGGCCCTTGTTTTAATTTCCTTCTGTAACAGTACCATTCACAGACTGTCACCTCACTATTCACCTCTTTTTTTTGGGGAGAAGACTCACTGGTGATCTCCATTTGCTGTAAAAGTTGAACATTTAGTTTCTGTTTCCTTTCGGTCATTTATTTATCCAATGTCAGTAATTTTTTCCTTATGTTCTATCGGTTTCTTAAACAACCTTTGGTGAGGACCTTATCAAAAGTCTCCTGAAAATCCAACTAGACTACATTGATTGTACACATTTCTTTTGACTCCTTCTGAACTCCCACAATTTGATTTCCCTTTGCTATGGTCATTTTGACTCTGCCAATATGCTTACTGATTCTAGACTTGATTCTAGTTCCTGCTAATCTGTGTAGCACTGATGCCAAATATTCTCTGGATATTTCCTGAAATTTTTTTTTAGCATCAGGAAAAATTCATCTTACAATCCAGCAGAGTAGTCTTGTTCTGGTTTTGCTCCCTGAACCAGCTTACCATGAAACCCTGCAGGTTCCCTCACTGTCAGTTAGGTCAGCTCTACTGCTAAAGAACAAATAATATATCTAAGGAAGGAAAAGTAACAAGACCACCCTTTCCCACAATAGCTGTTAGTCAGCTGAGGCACAATACTATACAAATTGTTTAAGTAACTTGGCTGATTTTCAGCAAAGAGCACTAGGGAATGCACACGTGAGCTGCCACACAGCAAGTCCATGCAACAGAGAACCTCAAGCAAACAGCAAAAATATCCCAGAGTGGAAGAACTGAATGCAAAATATATTTTAGTCTAAACCTCAATTCTAACTGCAAAACTACTTCTATGGCTTGGGATAGGTGCTACTGATTTCTATGATAGTCACTATTCACCATAAATGAAAAGGGAGTCATTAAGTTCTTTTTAGTAACTAGACAGGTGAAATGAAAGCCGTCTTCACCCCAGACACAAGCACATACAAGCAGACATGGGTAGAGATGTTTGGTTGTGTGTGTTTGCCCATTGTTAAAAGAAATCGCAAAAAATACAGAAAAACTCATAAAGAAAGCAACAAAGTCGTGCTGAACACAAAAGGGGTGTTTTGTGTTCCTGGGGTTTCAGATGTAGCAGATTCTGCTCTCACTGCTGCAGCCATGCAAAGAGCTGTACTAACACAAGTGAGGAGGAAGGGAGGACACAAATTCTTCTTCCTGCCAGTTCTGTATTAGAAAAATGCATGGAGAAGCTGAAGGAATGATACCAAGAAGATATCTTATGTGGACTGTAGGAAGGATATGCAAAACTGGGGAAAAAAGTCCCACAAAAACATCTTAACCTCTGTACCAGGCACAACACTAGAATAGTAAAGAAAATTACATTTGTCCATGTGGTACTAATTTTATAAAAGGAGAAATCAACATGGCTTTCATAAAGGGAAGTTATATCTCAGAAGGCTACCTCAGATAATGCCTGTTAGTCAGCAAGTAAAGAAGAGTAAACTGATTGATAGAGATGGTGTACAGGAAGCCCATAACTTGATAGCCAGAAGCTAGGAAAATGTACTGGAAGAAATATCTGTCTTTACTTGCTCTGTTCTGGTATGGTTTTCCTAACCATTTACTCATGGCCATTGTCAGAGGGAGCTCACTAAACATTTGCTCTGAGCCAGTGCATGCATTCCTATCTTATCCTATTTCTCACAGAAGTTATTGAAGCTGAACCATTCTGAGGCTTCCACTCCTCTGCTAGATCTGGTTAAGATTGGCAAAAGAGTGGAAAAGTTAGGAAGGGGAGGGAGAAAAAGCCACTGAGAGAGACACGCAGCAGGTTTACATGAGCCTCATTTCTTCACATTGCTAAACAACTCCAGCAAAAAGTGTCTGCTGAAAACTTGGTCACAGTTTTTATCTAGAAGCATTTACAGTTTAAAAGTGCACTTTTTCATTATCTTCAAACATATTTGGATTTAATGATAAAAATCCCATGGAAAGCATTTTTCTCTTTTAGCAATATGTTGCTTCCTGTGATATATACAAAATTAAAGATCTCAAGCCCACACAATTACAACGTCTTCACTGATATATCAATATTTGCATTTCCTTATTTTAAGTATGGAAGAGAAGATAAGGATCTTAATTAGGGTCATCAAGTAGTTTCGCTGATAAGATTTATTATTTTATCTGATCTCATGTACATTTTTGCTAGTTTCACATATTTATCTTGCTGAAGAACATGGTTATTAAAAAGCAAGAAATTTACCCTACCCTAAATTAAGTGTAATCTGATTTAATAGGTTAAATTAGATATTAGAACATGTGCAAATATGGACTTTTACATATGAATACTATGAAAATTAAAATTGTTGTGAGCTCTGATGAGGATATAGTGAGAAGTTAACTTTCAAAATCTAAGCACACCAAAACTTTGGAAAAATGAATTTCCAATTCTGAGCTCTGCAGCTTGAACCTATTTCTAGTAAGAATTTACTACTGTTTAGAATTGTAAATGGAGATTTAGAATATAAATAGGACCATCTCTAAATAACAGCATTCAAGCACCTATCGTATATAAAACCAAATTCCTTTTAGCATCATATGCAGAAACACTTTATTTGGAGAGATGCATAACAGTATTTAGATAGAAGTCAGTCTGTTGAAAGAAACTGGGTCTGCGTAAGAAGTCACAGAGAAAACCTCGTGGCACAGGAAGTCCTTTCACTTTTCAGAACGCCATCCATCATGTTGGGGAAACGGCAGGAAAGTAACCTACTACTTCTTAATAGGCTTCTGCATAGTGAGTTGCTTTGAAGCAGCAGCTGCCCACAGTAAATTTCACTGACCCTTAGAGCCTTTCTCCAAGTTTTCCAACTGTTTTGTCTCCTGAGTTACAACTCAGTGTTAGGTCCAAGTCACCAGCACCTGACAAAACTTAGAAGCTCCAACAATGTGAGAATGTAAAGCTTTCAGGGATGTTGTCTTTTCCATACAGCACCAGCAGAGAGACCTGATGCCATTACATTTACCAATAGAGAAACTTTTTTCCTCTGAGGCAGAGACTATTTTAGACGATGGCATTACGTTATGCACATGTGTACTACCACAGAATATAACATATATTACAAAATGTTAGATTCCTAGCACAGGAATTAGCACTCTTCTCATGATATTAAGTGCTACATCTTATTCATTAAACGTTAAACACGTAATAGTTTAAATCTGCTCTTTGCACCAAGATGCAATTATAGAGAACGGCAGAGTATAACAGACCCGAACAATGTCCTACAGACATCAATTAATTAAGCCTTACAATACTTACTTATTCATGTCCTGTTAATCAAATGCACTCCTGCATTTTTTTTTAATTCCAACATCTGTGAACTCAGTGCCAGCAAATTACTTGTTCTGCTTAATTTCTTCCCTAAACCATTCCTTCTCACCAGAGTTTGTGAAACAGAAGATATTATGCTACTCTCCTTCAAACAAATCCTATCATCATCTCCTTCTGTCCTTGTTGACACCAGGTGTCACTTTTCTTTTTCCCACTCCTTAGCTGTTCCCTTTGGATTGCCTTCCTCTTCTTACTTTTCCCAGTGCTGCTCATATGTTCCCTTCCTCTTTTGTCTTCCTCTCCCAACAGCAGTCTGCTAAGGTTCTGTGCATGTCATAACAACATTCTATCAGTATATACCTTTCACAGTGCCAACGTCTCTCCTTCCAGAATGAATAAATCACACACACACACAAAAAAAAAAAAAAAAGAGAGAGAGAGAGAAGAAGAAGAAAAGAAAAAAAAAGAAAAGACTGAGGATTTTTAAGATGTTTACTTCTTTTCTGTAATTTTGAAAGCCAGGATATTAGTAACTTTTCCCATTTCCCTGTACCTATGATTTCTCATTCTTTTTTTCAGACAGACTATCTAGAGCATAAAAGTTTCATTTAGCTTCAACAGCAGTTGCTTGGCATGCTTATGTTAGTGTTGGAGCTCCAGCTACTCTGTTAGTGTTCAAGGTTTGGTCTTCTGTACTGAACACTGCTAGATTTATTGTGTTAAACACCAAAAATAGAATATTAGCACACTAAAATACTGTGACAAGATCACCACTTGTCCTTTACACTTGCATATAATAAAGAGATTGTAAATGTCCATTTAGTTCCTCATATGAGTAAAACATGGCAGAGTGTCACATAATGACAGAAAGAATATTATTTCCAAGATTGTCTGTCCCCAAATACCAAGTGAGTGGGACATTAGAGGAATGTTTGTGTTCTTAGAAATTTGCCTGGCTGGTTAGAAAACTAATAGAAAAGGAGGTTAAATTGCTGCCAGTATAGAGCAGAAACAAACCTGACCAAGTAAGAAAAGATTGTGACATAGAATAAAAATTCATTACTTCATCTATTTGTGAGACCATGCAAGTCAATGTTGTCCATTATGCACCACTCCACATAACGATTTCTGAATAAAGAAATAAAATATTGCTTCCTGAGAAAATATCATCATCTGTTTCCTCTTAGAAGAACTGTAAATGAGTGGGAGACAATAATTAAATAAGAAGAAACCTGGTAGAATGATTTTAAAGGATAGACATATGCTTCATCAAGTTCCAGCAAGCAAACACTGCACGTGTTGTCATGCAGCCTGAAAGCCAGACTACACTAGTCTATCAGTTATGCTTTGAAAATAAAATTTCATAAAGTTCCTAAAAGGTAAAACCCCACCCTAATTTTGTTGATTTTTTAAGATTCTATCTAAACCACAAATGGAAAATCCTGTCAATACATATAGTCTTGGGATTGCATTGGGTTGTCCAAAGAAACAGCAACAGTATCTTCAGTATGTATTAAGATTGAGAAAACTGGTGCGCAATATGTGTATTTGGAAAAATCATGAAAGACATGCCCAGGCTAGTGAGTCTTTTTATTGTCTGTGGTTTTGTACATTTTCTTTTGCTATTTTTAAACTGTGGCAGTATAGAACTCAGGGCAAATTACAAAAGCTCATCCAAGAAAGGAGATATAAATTTGAGTGGTGAACTCACGGAAGGACTTAACCTGTTGCAGTTAGAATGATAAACTATTAAATAAATTTTTATTATGACTATCTGAAGAATATTTGTACTTCAGTGCAATCGACTATGCGTTCGGTGCAGACTATTACTATTCTCTACTACTACACTATACAACAGTATATTTGTACATTGGCATAACACAGCTCCAATCAGAAATACTGTGTGATAGCACACAATTCTAAAACTATCAAAAGATGTCCATCTGCATTAGGTAGAGTGGCAAGAGTTAATCTGGAGAAAAAAAAAAAAACCAACACTTCACATTTCTTAATTTGTGGTCTGTATTGTGAAAATACAGATTGTGTGTGATTTATGAAGAAAATCCTGAGCTGAAGGAACGCTTCCAAAGGCATATAATTTGCAGATTATTTTAACAGTCTTGTTATGTGGATCAAATAATCCTTGAATACTTAATGTGCTTTTACTAGTCACTGGCACCAAGCACTAAAAGCTTCATTTACAATAAAAAGGGGAGGAAGAAGATATATTATTTCATAGAGCCACAAGGAGGAGAATGTGTGTCATCTCAGTCAGACTTTGAGAAGAGCTAAGGATCTTTAAATTTATTTTCTAATGAAAGAACCAGAAAGAGAATTCTGGAGGAAAATATTTGAAAAAGAACTCAGTCTGGGAGAAGAGAGAATACATGAACTTAGATAAGATGGCTACGCAGAATGAAACAATCTTGTTTTGGAAAGGAAAGATTTGCTTTAGAAATCAATTTTGAAATGACATTCAAGGTATTACTATTGAGTAGCTCATGCAGTTCTCTGCAAGGGTGGTTTGAGTAAAAAAAAAAAAAGCTTAGTTT
The DNA here is from genome assembly GCA_033439905.1 of Ceryle rudis. NCBI lineage: Eukaryota > Metazoa > Chordata > Aves > Coraciiformes > Cerylidae > Ceryle > Ceryle rudis. The sequence goes on from JAAGNO010021702.1 coordinate 82,756, forward strand.
TGAATGACAATACTAAGACGACTGAATACCACTCAATTAAATCCTTTGCTCCTTCAGTTAAGGCATACTTTAGAGAAATCATAAGCAGAAACTAGCAAAACACTAGCAAGTAAAAACATTTTATACTAGTCTTTGTTTTCTAACTTTGATTTAAATTTTGAAGTTGAAAATATAATCCCTTCTTTTGCTTAAATCCTCTCTATTATTTTTTATTCTTTACCTTTTTAAACACATCTAGTGTCCAGAGTGAAATGAGGTGAATCTGACATACTGAGATACTATGGAGAAAACAGCTCCAAAACTCCCGGTGTTATTGAAATTTACTGCAGTATGGGAACCTCAGAAATTATAATTTGCTTCTCATCAATCTGAAAATGGTATTTTGAGGATGGGTACAAGAATCAGATCTTGCTCATAGCTGGCTGTTATTCAGCCTATAATATTTGGTTAACACCATTTTGTCACAGCAGCTCTGAAAACTACCATAATATAAATAATAAACTGTGTTATTATAATGTCTTCCAACAAGTGTGATATCCTTAGCTCCACACATTACTCAGTCCTTTTTTGGCCAGGGTAGTTTTAACCTGGTGGCATCCTCTGATTCAAGTCTGGATTCCTCCTTCTTGTTACAGGAATGAAGGTGACAACAAGGGAGGAATGTACATCTGTGAGAAAACCATTTCTTTAGTGGCAAATGCTAGATCATTGTTTAAAAGTAAACAAACAAAACCCCAGCTTAAGTCGACTAACAATTCCTCCTCTCACAACAGTCTTTAGGCCATGCCAATCAGTGGACAGAGTAACCAAATCTTTCTTCTTATACTACCAAGAGGAAAAAAGAATAGCTCTCTGTGAAGGGCATTTCACTACTGCCAGATAGTGGGCAAGTATTCCAGAATGGATTGCAAGACCCCTTTGTCCAACAAAAAGAAAAGGTACTAAGTTACAAAAAGTATACAGTGAAGGCTGCAAACAGATTTGAAAATAAGGTTTTAACTGATTAAGCCAATTACTTTTGCTAGTATGGACCTATTGTTCATGGCATCAAATAAAAATATATTTAGCTAAATCAGCATCTTTCTGGAAAGTTCTCACTGAGTAATTTTTGCATGGATAATGAAACTGCCCTTTCTTTATACCTGCTGATTTTCCAAAAAATTTATGTTGTGGATAAAAGGGCATCTTTATTTTTGATGCCTAGGTTGATTTTTTAACTGTGTTCAATTAAATGAAGCACAAATGAACTATATTTATTTTATGTCCATCTTTATGCCAACAGGGATATCAACATAGTATAAAAAAATTAAGTTGCTGGTTTCTGGAGAATAGAAAGATACCAAAGCCGTTTGCCACTACATGTAGAAAACATATTTTCCTTTTCTATTTCTTGGTTTCAATTATAATGTCAAGTTATTTACGACATTTAATATAAAATGTGAAGTTCCAGTAAAAAATGCAGAATATTCAAGGCCAGTGTTTTGTGTATTTTATCACTTACATAACTAGATTGTTTCTTTTAGAGACTGTTTAAAGATAATTTTTGAAACAAATAAACCAACCCTTGACAAATTAGTCTTGAAGTTCTAAAGAATGCACAGCAATCAGCAACAAACTGAATATTTGGAACAGAAATCAACTCTACTGACATAAAATACTAAATAAACCAAAATATTAATGAAGATAAAAAATTAGATGAAAAACCTTATAAGAAAATTATTTGTGTGCATTGCTTACAAAAATTCAGGTTTAAACTGAAATAAATAACAAAAATGATAGCAGTATGACATAAATAAGCGGAGGCTGAAGGGTGAGGTACAAGCAAACAGTGAGTTTAGAAGAGCTGAAAATAGGATCCTGTGGAAATGCACCAGTTTTCAATACAGGAGTCCTAGCTTCTGCCTAAAATGACCAAATACATCTTAGCGTAATTTAGAAACAAGATAAAAATCACCCATACCCTACTTTCCATTATTAGCCTTACAACTCTGAAGAGACAGAGTGCTCAAAGGCTCCACCTTAAGCTTCAAGGGTTGTTAAGGGGAGTGACATTCCTAACTCCTACATCAGGCTGGCAATAAACTCAATTGAATTGTCCCCAGAGACTGCTCCTATTTCTGTTACTGTGCTTCTACTCCTGTTACTGTCTTACACTGGTGTCACACAAATTTTACTGCAGCCTCCCTTCTGCACAAATTTGGCTTATTTTTATGTCATATTTTCACCTCCTGAATGCAAATTTAGTTTCTCATGCTGTTACCCATTAACATGCGTGACCTAATCACTATGCAGTAAGATTTGATCAGAAAATACTTAAGGAAATCATATAAATGTACCAGAGTGATAAAACACGAATGTGTATCTTGCAAAAGGAATTTAGGAAATACTTCAATGAATGCTAAGTAAAATGACAAAAAAAGAGCACAAATTTTCTTAAACATTGCAAATTTCATACACAAGTGCACAAATTATCTGAATGTCAAAATTTAAGTAAAAAGGAAGAACTCTAATTAGAAACTAAGAAATTGCCTTGAGAAATAAAACTTTCTTTAAAAAAAAGTAGCAAAGGAGATGTATACAAGTTCTGAACTCCCTATATACAGACACTGAACGACAGAAAAATCAAAGCTGGATAATAATAATAATATGAACCCTGTATTTGCCTACAATTTGCATATGAATAAAGAGAATTGGTAATGATGATATGGCACTAACAGTAAAGACCCACGAGGGGAGGGATAAAAAACCCACAAAGATTGCGACACCTAATAGAAGTTAGGGTCACAAAAAGAAAAAAGCTAAAATAGAAAGTTGCAGAGAAAACATCTGCAAGTAGTGCTACTGTTGAGAGAAAAGGGAGAATCAAATGCTCACGTACCATTACCAAACAGCCTGAAACTTAAGCCAGCACCATTGGTATGGGATTTTTCTTGCAAGATCAAAAGGAAGCAGCAATGCCATCTGCTGTTTGCTTTGAAAAATTGTTAGAGCAGATGTTCCCATGTGTGGACCCTCCACCCCTTCTACTAAGAAACCACTTGAAAAATAACCATGAAATAACATGGGGAAAACATCTGCATGGTATACAGACCACCAGTAGTGAAGCACAGGAAAGCCAAGAGAGGAGGAGAGAAAGGGCTAGAGCAATTCAAGCACGTCTAAGACTAGGTCAGAGACAGACACCCCATTGCGTGGCATAACCTCCATATGTATACATATGTATAACCACTCACTGGTTGTCTTTTCCTTTCGTTACTCAGCAGGAGGAAGCCAGATTTCTCACCCATTGGACCTATTTCAGGCAAAGACACTCTGTGTGTGTAGTTAAGCCAAACACCACAAAGAATGTGCTAAAGAACCTGTATGGCAAGGCGCAAGAATAACTTAGCCCTTCTTCTCCCCTTCTATAGGCTTATACCCCACCTAGCACAATAAAGCCACAATAATGTATGTATCATTATCAACAGAAAAATCATGTGTTCTCCATGTTTCTAAAATGGCTTTTCTTTCAAAACTCTGAAATCTTCAACAATTTATATGGAAACTTCTATGTACACTGACAAATCTTTCAGCACAAGTATAGTACAATTACAGGCACCGAGATGTTATGTTATGGTACCACCTAAACACTATAGGAGACAGACAGAAAGAAGATACAAGGTACACTCAGTATCTTCTGTGTATCCTGGGAGTCTTAAAGGGGGCACATTTACCAATCCTAAAGCTCTTTTAGAGGTGATTGCAAAATATATTAGCAACAAATAGTCTAACTTAAAGTTATATATCATAAAACATTCTAACCAGTTGTGAGATTACAGAATTAGTTTGCCTGAATTTTAAATATGTTCATGGAGGAACACTTTAAAAAGACAGGTGGATTTACACAGCATGAGATTTTAGAGAAGAAATTACACAGTATGACCAAGTTCTGAAAGAAGTGAGAGAATGGACTATAAGCATCATTGCAAAAAATCTGAAGAGACAAACTACACAAAGAAGTGAATTTTTCATTTCAGTGGAGACACCACAGTGAATTGTTCATTTCTCTTGACCTCGTGAATCCACATTTTAGAAGCTTATTTAAAAAGTTAACCCAAATAGTACTACACTGCATAGATATTCTACATAGAAGCATATAACTCAACATTTCAAGTTACCCTTGAAATTGTGCTGCCTAATAGTTTTGCAGACAGCAGCCTGCAAAGGGAAGCAGATTTTTTGAGAACTGCCACGTTCTTCAAACTGCCTTGGTCCCGTCTGATAACGTGCTTGACAAAGTATATACAAATAGACCTATTTCTTTCCTGGAGCTGTGGAGGACCAGGGTGGACATTAACATTTTTTGACCTACCCTAGTTTGCTATTATTTTAAGGAAGGGATAACAACTAACAACAATGACTTAAGCTTTGTTCTTAGCAGACTCCTGGGTCATGATCCATACACTGTAATAATTTGTCCTTGACTAACCTAGAATGATTGAAGAGCATATTAAGTCTTTCTAAGATTGGCTGATGTACTGCAACTTCTGGAGTAATTAAATATTAGGGTTTGGGTAGAAATGCAATACAGAGACTCTTCCAGAAAGCTTTAATAGATATTTTCTGAAGATTTTCAGAGATTACAATCTCTTTCTAATGGCCCACTTCCTAATGTGTACCACTGATGCATCTTTTAAGTTATTAAAATTAAATTGTGGATACATATTTGGTTAAAGACTTCCTTCATTTATAAATTTGAAATAGCAGCCATCAGGATTGATTGAGCTCATCAACAAGATAGTCAATCATTCAGCTATTCTGCAGTTTTAACAGTGTTGGGCAGCTCTGATCATCTCAAGACTAGAGACCTACCAGCTTCTGTTTCATGGCATGTCCTTTTAAGATACCAAGAACACATTACTGTATCTGGATAGAATGCTACTATATAATCCTTCAGTACAGAATCACAGAATAGTTGAGGTTGGAACTCCGGAGACCATCTGGTCCAACCCCCTGCTCAAGCAGGGCCACCTAAAACCAGTTGGCCAGGACCACATCCAGACAGCTTTTAAATATCTCCAAGGAAGGAGGCTCCACAACCTCTCTGGGCAATCTGTTCCAGTGCTTGATCACCCTCACAGTGAAAAATTGTTTCCTGATGTTCAGAGGGAATCTCCCACATTTCAGTTTGTGTCCATTGCCTATGGTCCTGTCACTAGGCACCACTGAAAAAAAGCCTGTCATTGTTTTCTTCATTGTTCGTTTCAGGTTTTTGTAAACATTGATGAGATCTCCCTGAACCTTGTCTTATTCAGGCTAAACAGACCCAGCTCTCTCAGCCTTTCCTCATATAAATCACAGAATTGCGGAATTATTGAGGTTGAAAAAGACCTCCGAGATCAAGTCCAGCCTATGACCTAACACCACGACATCAGCTAAATCATACCACTAAGTGCAGCATCCAATCTTTTCTTAAACGCCTGCAGGGATGGTGACTCCACCACCTCCCTGGGCAGTCCATTCCAGTGTTCTATCACCCTTTCTGTGAGGAAGTGCTTCC
>JAAGNO010021702.1:88969-117365 GCA_033439905.1 Ceryle rudis
CTTGACGAGGCTCTGAGCAACCTGCTCTAGTTGAGGCTGTCCCTGCTCTCAGCAGGGGGGTTGGACTAGATGACCTCTATGGGTCCCTTCCAACCCAGACATTTCTATGATTCTATGAAAACCTCAACAACTTCTACTAATGTCTTCTGAGACACCAACACATAAAAAATACTGTATCTGCCATCTGAAAGAATGTTTTTCAGTGATTAAAAACTATTCTATTTTTGCCAATCATTTTTTCTGGAATTAGGAGTAAGTTGTGGACAAAACCAGATTTTTAAATTCACTGCAAGTAAAATGCTTCAGTGTAGTATTTCATTAGGAAACTATGGGTAAGAGAGAATTTAACAAATGCACACAGGGCTTTTTTTTTTTCCTGTAATTTTATGTAGATTTTCAGACAATAAAAAAGTACAGTATTGTTTCTGTGAACAACCACAGCTAGGCAGTAGTTTCTATTGTATTACCAATTGCTTACATATATTTATGGACTGTATGATCCATTAAGGAAACTATATGTAGAATACAACAGGTTGTTCTGACATGTTCATATACCTTTTTACTCTAATTAACAATATTATTAAATATGACTCTCCTAGATTTATATACCATTACCACTTGCAAGCCTGTACATAGATGTAGTATGTATTCAGCTTGCTTCAGGTGGGTATAAGAAATAAAAAAATTGATCCTTTGTTCCAGAAGATATTAACAGAATATGTCAAAAGGATAAAACTTTGTTTCAAGGGATTACAAGCTGCGGACAATTATTGCTGCTATCCTATCAGTGATTGCCTTGATCCCATAGGTAGGAAAAACATCTCTCTGCAAGGGATTCTAGAAGTGGACAGGTATGCGTTACCAAGAGGAACAGAATAACTAATTTCTAAATGTTTGTTCTCCATGTGACAGTCCCTAAGTACAAACAAAAATGTTACTGCCTCAAAATGCAGAGAAAGAAAAAGTAATTAAGCCTACAGGACAAATTTCAGTATGACATTTCTAAAGCAAGACATTCATCTTATGAAACATCATTTGGCATATCTCTAATGCTTTTATTGCTTCAACTTTATACACCCCACTTTTGATTCAAAACTTTAAGTAGGTCAAGGAGCTACCATATTCTTTTTCTAGGGCTTCTAAAGTAGCTGTTTCTGTTACAAATGTAGCATTTTGTGGTTCACAATGGAATGTATCAATAGGGATAGGAAAACATCTAATATATTATTGCTGATGAGGAGGTCTGTGAAATTTTTTGTTGCTAGCTTCACTTTTGAAGCATATTCTGGCCCGCTACTCCATAGCTAACCAATTTAATATCACTCTAAATAAATATGCAATTTGTCATCAGTTTCCACATATACATTTCAGAATGCTCTTTCTCCAAGTCTTCCTATATACAGATTAACAGACCATCTCTTCCTTCTAGTCACCCAGAGAGCTACTGAGGCATAATGATAGCTTACATGGTTTAGAAACAGAAAGCATCACCAGAAACAAAACACAAGGTAATTCAGAGAAATTTTGTTGATATGTGCAGTGTTGGTAAAATATTTTGTCTGGTCATCCCTATTATCTATAAGAAATACTGCTATATAGGCTCAATTCTTCCCCAGAGCCATTAATCTGAGAGGCCTCAGCTTAGAATCTCAAACCGCGAAGCAGCTGTCAATGCTTCAGAAGGAAATGCGAGCAGCCAGAATGAATGCTAGTGCTGCTACTTGCTCACTCCTGCCACTGTGCAAAAACACTCACCAGCTCTATAACATTAGAAATGCACATTTAGAGCCCTCTAAAATGATTTAAACAGCTATTAGATGCAGCTGCACTTTTCTATTGATAAAGATTTGATATTTTCAGTCTGAAGGCTTTTTCAAATGAAAATATTCTAAACTATAAAAATAAATAAAATACCAATGTTACTTTTTCTGTTTCTTTCTGGTAATATTCCACTACCTCAAACATAAAAATATTTATTTTTTTAAACTTCTTCAAAAATAGGAGAAAATCAATTACAAATGAAGAATTCTCAAACTGCTTCTAAGGAGAATTCTTATTCTTCTGCATTATTTTTATTTTCACTATCTTATAATTCAGACAAAGAAAAGTGGTTTTAAAACACTAGTTTATGTTTTTATGCTAGCCCCACTTGTATCTGAAAAAAAAAAAAGACACACACAAGGTCACTGAGCATTCTTATGATCTCGGATCCAAACTGCATGTTTCTATATAATATTTTACCAGGAAATTCATCATACATTGGGCACTGAAATGCAATATCATAAATTCAGTTCAAAGTAAATTGGCCACATATTGTCTATTTTGCTTCTTATACTCGGAGGCTGCCAAAGGAGGTAAAGAATACTGGACCATGCCCAGAACCTTAAATTCATGAGAATTTATGTTTGTGAAACAGCATGCTCCTCGGGCCCATAAGCAAGTGAGAGACAATGAAGCAGAATAAGAAGCCAACACACTGTGAGCGGATGATGAATGTGTCTAGCTTTGTAGAGAGTCACATCTGGTACTATTAACTCCTCACCTCTCCAAGTTTGGTAACTGAATAGCATATATTCTTCATAAGAATTTTGATTGCAAAAAAAATAATGGTTTGATGTACAAACCTTTGAAAAGATGTTTAATACAAAAGTTGTTGGCTTAGGAGATAATTCGGAGATGTAATAAGTATGCTGAAGTTTGGCAAGCAAAATATTATCGTGACTATTTTTCCAAAGCAAGACTCTCCTAGAAATAACTGAGACATTATTAGCTCTTCCAGTTTTTTCCTCTTGCTGTCCTGCTTCTGAAGGTGTTTTGCAGTTACTGCTGGTACTAATAAGAAGCTTAGCAAACCAAGGATAGAAATGAAGACATGAAAGAAGTTAAGAATCTAAAAAGAAAACAGTTTGTAAATAAATGTTTATTGATGTAGTAAAGCCACTTATCTCCAAATGATTGTCTGCAAGTCTGTCAGCTGCAAATTCAGAAGCATTACTTTCCATTTTCACAGTAAAATACTGTAATGATTTGTTATTTTTTAGACTGAGAGAATTAAGATGTAAGAGGGACAGCACTGTTTGTTTCCACAAAAAAGCTTTTGCTTTCTCTGAAATATGCGACTCACCCACAGATACACTTTTATTATACTACAATATATAGAGAAGCATCAGAAGACACTGAAGGTCTTCTTGTTTGTAAAAGACAGGGACAGAATCTTTTAATAACCTCATAGAAGGAAAGGTAATCTTTCTTTGGAGCAGTGGCTGAATTCTCTCCTGTATTCTTCCCTTTATTCTCTTTGTACCTGTTTTATAAGGTAGTGTAGTCTCAGGTTGGATCTCACTTTAAATTGTCAATCTAAGGAGATGAGGAAAAAAAAAAAAAAAGAAGAGAGGTTTTGAAATAGAAGGCACTTTTATTAAATACAGCATTTGTTTTCCAGCTCTCAGGAAGAGTAACAATAACTTCCATCTAATGTGCAATTTATATGCCAGAGTAGGGAGTAATAGTAACTAATAATTTTCCTCAGAGAAGAAAAAAATTATTCATTTGTCAAAAAATCTCAGCATTAGCTTTAATTCTGTGCACCCAAAATGTTACCAGCCAAATATTTGGAATGCCTTCAGAATTTCTTCCATGTCTAGTGTTTTCCACTTGTCATAACTTGAAACTGGTAGTGATCTTACCTATATCCACAATGCTAGAAATTTCACTTAGAAAAAAATGCTACAGAAATATAATCTCAAGGTAGACTTTACGGAGGGAATTTGTTTGGAGACTCTTTCCACATTAATAGTGTGCCTGCTGAACACATTCAGAGTAAGAGTCTGCAGCCAGAACTATCAAAGTCAAGGTTGCTGTGAACAAATCTAGTCTGTGTAATGACTTTGTGTTCCTTTCTGAGTGTTTGCAGAAGACATTTTCTCCACTGATGTTGTACAGTTCTGAAACAGGGCTTAAAAGCCAATGCTTGAGAAAGAACTCTGAAAACAAAATATACAAACTATGACAAATCTTTGATAGCTAGAGGAAGTAAATTAGCAAATAAATAATGAAGTAGTTGGTGAGGAGGAAATTTTCATGCATGCCTAGACTAGTTAATGTAATTTTTGAGATATACTGGATAAGTGCAGTCTAATCAAAAGCAACTGAGAATCCTCCCATTATTTATCTCATGTATTCACAGGGATTATTGGATGGTTGTCATGTGTCATAAAGCATCCTTAATTTCCTTGCAACATGTCAACATTTTTCGCATTTGTCTCGTTCATGAACAGCCTCCTGAGTCACCAAAATATGCGTATTAGGAAGCTTGCACTGATCTTGCTGCACTTTGCAAAACACCGAAGCTTATGAAATGGATGTAGCCAAGAGAGGTGGGTTGAACCTACTAAAAGCACATCTACTCAACTTTGGTGGTCATCTGAGTCTAGACTCCCACTACGATTTCAACTTGGGAATACTGAACTGCAGTGCTACTCCTCTGTTTTATTGCCAGGATAATCCTTTCCCAAAAACTGGTTTGTCCTTTTCTGTTGTCTTTTACATTTTGCAAATCATCGGCTTCCTTTTCTGTAAAAATAGGGTGACTAACAATGTGGCTCCCTTGATGAATCCTGGTTGTTTACAGCCAAACTCAAAACACAAGGATGTGCTTCTATAGCTGTTTGCAAATTTGCATTGCTTTTGCATAAAATTGTACAGCACAGACATATAACGTAAGGCACACTGAGCCTCAGGTTCACAGTAGGCAGCTTATTGAGGTGTAAATGATATCAATAATTATTTATGGTTGGTAAACCATTCACAAGTTATTTTGATTTCTTTCAATCAACTTGATATTCAAAATTGTTTCACAAAGTAGCTTGGACAAATGCTAAAATGTATTGAAATGAAACCAAATGCAGCATTATCCTTTTGTCAGCAGAGATACCACTTATCTCTTCGTTCTATATAGCAGAGGCTTCTCCTTTTCTTTAAGGGCTACCTTTGTAAACAACACTGAAACCGAAAGAATCCTCAAAGAAAACAGCATTCTGTTTACTGGAATATCTGCATACATTATCGTTACTGTATCATTGTGTGTCTGTGATTTCTTTTTCATGCAGTTCTTTTAATCACCATTAACATTTTGCTAGATATGTCCTGCATTCTCCTGCTACATAAGCAGAAGTTATTCTAAAATTTTGATCCTTAACCCAATACCAGTGCACAAATCATGCTCTTTAGTCACTACTACTCTTCCCATACGATTCCTCCCCCTACTTTTTTCTTGCTCTTGCCTAATGTAAAACTCTATCCGTGGGGAAGAAAAAGTAACTTATATTCTACAGGTCACTGAAACATGTGCAAGTTTTCCTGTTTCCTGTACTTTACAAGAAAATGTTATGTTGCACAGGGCAGAGGCAAGAAAATAGAAGTCAAGAAATGATTCCACATGTAACCTAAGGCAAGTATTAGACTCATGAGAATGATAGCCAAAGACACAGAGAAAGCTTTAGACAGCACAATCAGGCACCCTATAGCCAGCCAGTCCTAGTTACCCCACATGGGCATGATTGCAACTGGACAAAATGTGCTGGAGGCAAAGATGAGACAGGGAAAGTCAGAAATTCCTAGGAATGATAGGATTACTCTATGTGGATAGGTAAGAACAGCTGAGGATAGACTGACTGCTTGCTTAATGAAGTCTACTAAGGCAAAGATTAAAAAAATATGCTCTGTGAATTAAGTTTATTGGGTTATGTACAATTTTATTTATTTACAACTAATATGACCATAATTTTCATTATTCACATTTTTGTCTTACAGTAACTCAAGATACAAGACCCTTTCAGTTTTTAGGTTGGCCTGCACTTTATTAAGAAAACTCCAACAAAATAAAACTTTATTCCTTGGCTAGATTGTAGAGCATTAATCTTTTTGAAGAAGGTATTTAACCAACAAAGAAAAAGATATATCCTCACATACTTACAGCTTTTCAATAGGTGGGACAGCTTCATCAGAATGCCTCATAAGCAATAAATGAATTGACTTGAGCTAATGCAAAATTACTCCTTTTGCATATGGAAAATGGGAGCTAGGAGGTAGCTAGGAGCGCTTTGAAACTACTAGGAAACAGACAGATTTCCTGAATCTCTGTCTTAAGGGTTTAACCACAAATGCTATTGAATGTATACTTACTATGAAGTGTCAGTGTGTCTGACTAGAAGCTTTAGTACTTGATGGTTCTAAGTTGTTGTTTGTGGTTTGGCTTTTTTTGTGTCTTTTTTTTTTTTCCCACAAGTAAATAACACCTATCTGTATGACAGTAACATGCAAACTGACACCTTTCGCATGCTAACATCAAGTTGTACATACATAGACTGCTTTTCCCTTCTCTTAAGAGACTGAACACAAATGTAAGCATCCAAGCTTTCCATTAGTAATATAAGCTTTCTATTAGTAATATAGGAGCATTAGTTTAATAGAGACCCACTTGTTCAGCAATAGGCAGGACTATGGTTCAATTTGTGCACCTGTGTATTGCACAGAGGGCAACTTTGTAGCTTTCAGGGGACTTTTCTTGTTAACAGCACACAGAATAAAATTCAAGTTCTTCAAAGCTGTTTTTCTATCAGTGGGAATTCTGTATTTAATCTGATTGGTTACATGCTGTCCTTTCTTTAAGCCATGGTTACTACGCATTTGTAAAATACACATCTCAGATGAAACAACTCCCTTCTAAAGCTTCTGTGGTGGTCCTCAGTGGTTGCCTGCAGTGTTGTCTTGCTTTCTCAATGCTCAGCAGTTAGTTATGCTAAGACAAACCAATCCAAATTAAAGCCCACAATGATTTAATACTTCAATAGAAGGAGTGGCTGAATGATCCATGAATTTTTACACTTCATTTTCTTCATGAGCAGTATACATCAATACTAATATTTTAATAATGTGAACTATTCTCCTGTACTGTGAGTCCAATATACAGCATCTAGTTTGAAAAGAAAAACTATAGCTGAGACTCTATATTTCAGTAACAAATCTACCAAAGCAAAAATTGCCAGCTACTACTTTCTTTGACCAAATGACCCCCACAAAAAAGAATGGGAAAGGAAAAGAAATATCTTGGTTTTAGAAGAAATCTTGGGTTTAAAACTGTTTTTCATGAAAGCACATGGAAATGGATCATCAAGCAGTTAGGATAAAGCATGATGTTGAACTAACAAAGAAAATATTTTCATGGTCAGAGTCCTTATTTCTATGAAGGGAACTTTTCCCATACTCCTCTAGCATCACTTAGTTTATGTGAAAAAATGCCATTGAAAAATACTTTATCAGGCTCTCCAGCATGAGGTACGATCCCTGTATTTCAGACAGCTTCCCTGGTTAACAGTACTAATTGTGAGGCAATTCTTCAGCACAGATCCCGAATTCCTCATGCTCTTCCCTCATCTCCTTCATATTCAACATATGCATGTACCTTACTAATAAGGTAACAAGTGGCACTGAAGGACAGTTTCCATTCTGTAGCTCATAACCTCTGCTCTTCCAGTTCATGCCACCATGATTATCCTTTTGGCCTTTTTTCCTTAGGGTGACAGTGGCAGAAAAGAATCCATCCTTTGTGCTCAAAACATTCTTCTTACCACATATGCTAAGTAACTGTCAAACTCCTCTTTTAAGCATCAAATGAGAAAAGAATATTTTCAAATATCGTATTTGCACACAATGCACATTCCAAAAGCTCTTATGATATACCTTTCCTTAAGATGACAAACATACTGGTTTGTATTTGTCTCAATACTGAAATCCTCTCATATTCTATGCCTCTTTATACATCCGTAATTACCTGTCAGCTTTGCTGGGATGCCTCTAAATTTAGAGGAGAAGCAGCACTAAAAAAAAAAAAAAAAAAAAAAAAAGCTGTTTTCTACCACTTCTGTGAGAAGTTCCAGGTAGCACAACACATTAAATATAGTTTGTTTTTTTTTTATGTCATGGGCTCAGATAAAAGCATCATGAAAAGGAGGAACAGAGAGAATAGCAAAGGAATATAAAGAAACATGATTATTAACCTCTGCTAGCCTCATGTGACAAATCATCAACTGCTATAACATGGGACAAACCAGTCAGTAAATCATACAGGTGTGATCCCCGAAAGAGCTGGCCTACTACATCATATGAAAACTGGAAAACTAGTCAGTCAGAGCCACAAACTCTAATGGAAATAAGTATCACCAGAAACAACTTGATAGTAACTTTTAGGACTGGGCAAATTTCCTGCAGTAGGGGTAGTCTAGAATTTTCATTGTTGCAAACTTGACACTTCTAAGATGGAAAAGTCAAAATAAGAAAATGAATGTGTTAATTTCCACAGAATAAAAATTCAAGATAAACAATTATGAGTGAAGTAATTTTGCTTTGTACAATGTCAAATTTTCTTCCTGACAGTATTAAGACATTCAACTTTCCAAGATAAAAAAAAATCAATTTCTAGTGTCAAGGTTTAGGGTCAGGGCAGCCTGCTAGACCTGTCACAGATGCTCTCTGTTAACCCCCCTCCCTCCCCAAGGGGGAAGACAAAGGGAAAAAGGGAGAGAGACTTGGTGATAAGAAAGTTAGAACAGCTTTAATGAAAATAATAACAAAATGGAATATATGCAATTATATATAAAACCAGTATCAAACTCAACCCCCCCAATGGCAATTACATCACTAACACCACTGATGCTGTGGAGCAGGCACTGGGGAAGTCCCAGGCTGGGCCCTGCAGCAGATGGGAACCAGAATCAGAAGCTGGCTTCTAGAGTTGGATTCAGGAATACACAGATGAGGATCTAAGGCTGAATGAACAGAGTCCTCCTTGAATGCCAGCCACTGAAAAAGAGAGTTTGGCCTTCATGATCCCTCAGCTTTATACTGAATATGATGTATATGTGATGGAATCCCCCTTTGCTCAGTTGAGGGTCACCTGTCCTGTCTGCTCCTCCCCACAGGTGTAGCCTTTTACTTTCTGCACTCCCCAATGTGGTACACAAGATCTACCAGCAACCCTGGTCTACAATCTTTGGTAGCAACTCTAAACATCAAGCTTTACCACTGCTAGAAGTCTGAAAAAAATCTGCTCTTAACTCCAGAAAGTGCAGTTAGTTTGAAGAGACTGAGCTGAAAGGTAAAATCACTGAACAGAATTAGCACTGTTCTAACTCAAACCAAGACAATTTTATTATTTTAAAACATAACAAATGTAATATTACAAGCTCAAGTAAATATGTAAACATTACATATATTGAACACACACTATAATAAACAAGTCTGGACAAAATAATTAAAATAAAATAATACCATAACAGAAACATACATTTTTGAAACTAATTCAGAAAATTGTTACTCTCATTTTTTATTCTTAAGTTATCAAAACAAACGTCTCCCACAAAATTTTATTGCATTAAACCTGTGTTTTTATCTTTTATAGAGAAACCTGTTGCATAAATTATTTTAACCACTTTTAGTCAGTCTGGAAACAGATGAGCTCATGTAACCTGCTGAAATGTGTTAGAGCCTGCAGAGGGTTTGAATGACTATTTTCTGTGTCTGGGAAGCCTTGACTCTTCAAAGCTCCAAAATTTGAAGCATGAAAGGGTTCTACTCCTTGAATACCAGTGAAGTGATCAAGGTATTGGTCCACCATATATATCTAGGACCTCAAGCAGCTAAGAACAATTGTGAGTTACATACTGAAAGCCCACAGGTAACAAACTATAGAAAACAAATGCATTCAAGGGTTGAGGCAAAAGGTCTGAACAAAGATTAAGGTAGAACAGAGCCATCACAAAACTGTGTTGCTATTTTCTCTGTCTAAATCTAATCAAGATGCAGCACAGGTAGTGATGTTAGCAGCCACCCATTCTCTCTTCATTTTATAAATACTGAGGTACAGAAGAGAAGCCAACGTAATACTTTCATCATTTACCTCTTCTGCAGTTTGTCTGTGGAATAAATTATGTATCCTCAAGTCAAAACTTTACGTGGTCTTTAAATATACTTGCCCAAAGATACTGATAATTACTAACATTGGCCTCAGTCTCAATACCATTATATCTGTGCATCTGCCAGAGCTCCTCTGCCAATCTCAGAGCTCTGATATACCTTAGTTAATTTGGGAGAAACTTCTTTCACTGGAGGCGAGTTCCACTACTGTAAGATAGTCATAAGACACAGTGTGTGTGAGGATGTGAGTACTGACATGAGAAAAACAGACCAAATGTGTATTTTTTTCCTATGCGTGTTTATTATTATGCATAGATGTTTGGGGTTTTTTTTTATTTAGCACTATAGTTTAATATTTACTTGGCCCTACAAGAGAAAGCTGCAGAATATGTGCCTGTATGTAAACACTTGGCAAGCCATATTTTTCTAAATAAGACATTGTTCTATTCTCATGATTCACATAAAAGATCTCATACTATTGTGGACATTTAAAGAGTTATCCAGGAAAATACCTAACTACACAAAAATGTCTGCTTTAATTTATTGATTCATTTTGGACCATCATGGGAAACTTAGGGCCTAAAAATATCTTACCCATAGGCTTTATGTTCACATTTCATATGTACCGAGAATGACTGACTGTACTAGAGGCCCTTGGTACCTGTTGCTGAAGTTTCTGTACTCAGTATTTTTCTTGGATTGGATTTGCAGCCAACTGGTTGTAATTGACCCTCTACTGGGACAAGTTAGGATAAGAACATATGCCTTTCCTTAAAAGAGAGAGAGAGAAAAAAAGAAGGAGAAAAGGAGAGAGAAAGAGAAATATCACCAGTATTTATTTTAAGTTGCCTTCATTTCCAACTTTTCTGGCAGAATGTCAAGGTTCTGTCATAATGCAGAACTCCATTTTAAAGGAGCTCCTGGAAAAAAAGACTACATGAGGAACTATACCTAGCTAAAATATAAATTTAAGAATGAAGCAGCAGTTATTTCTGCCCTGGAAAGTAGACAGTCCACCTGATATTGCCGTAAGATTTCTGCATATGAAATGCCAAACTGGCATTCCTCTTTAGGGCAGTCATTAGTCAATTTGTCATACATCATGCAAACATAAATTACTAAATTATAACTGCAAATGTGAAAGCCTCCAATGGTTCTTTACCTCAGGCCAACTATTTCCAGGCTAAACAAACTTGACACCAAGCTTCAGCAGCAATTGTAACAATTCCATGTGGATCTCAAGGGAATTAGTGGCTGTACCATGTGAAAATATGCAAATTCTATCTAACTTTTAGTTTATGAAAAAGGAAATTATTTATACTAAACTTTTGCATGCATAAAAGCATATTATAAAACAAAACTAGTGTCTGTTTACATGAATATTTCTGCAACATGCTATATGTTAACCTTTGGTGCACATAAGTGGAAACTACCACCATCTTATCTTCATTGATGAGCTCACACGCTACCTTCATTCTCATTTTTGGCATACAAAGCAAACCTCCCTTCAAAATCAGCAGTCCACTCCTAAGGGAACTCAGCACCCTTGCTCCCGTCCTAGTGTCCAGATACAGGTGTAAACTTGCTAGAAAACATCCTTTTTTTTCTTTAAACATGTGTAGAAGTTTACTCTCATGAAAACTGCCATACGTACATCTGTTCCTACTAAAGAAGGACCGATCAGCATCTTTACTAGTAACATACATTAACGCTTCAGATTTTCAGACCCAAAGTTGAATCATAAATTGCAAAACACCGAGTGACTAACTCTAGTCCCTTCTCAAGTAAAATTCCTTCATTCTTCATTGAAATGCTCCAGTCTCTATCGTAAAATACCACCATGGGGAACACCTTTCTCAGTCACAGACTCCTGCGGTACCTTTAATAAATACAAATATTTGTTGTCACTATTAGGCACTGCTTCCAAAAGACAAATAATCAAGTAGCCCACATCTCCTAATGCTATGTGAGGACATCGATGCAGCATTTGACAGATAATTTAACTTCTCACAGTGGTGTTCACAACTCCCACACCAAAAGCCACGCATCCTAAGTGTTCATCCCCAAGATCAACTTTGCTCACAAGATAGATGTGTCCTCAAAGTCACTGTTCAAAGGACTAAAACCAGCACCGTCCTGCTTAACCTAGAAGACTTTCCATTACAGCTGAATATAAACGATTGAAGCTAATGGTAGTGACATATAGAGATTCGGTGGCTAGCAATGGATTTATGAATAAAAAGCAGGCATTTGTAACCTAACAGTTTCTATCTGGATGAAAATAATTGTTATTAGGTAGTAAATGGCTGTTAAGCAACCACTTTTCCAGACAGGCAAAAAACAAAAAAAAAAAGGAAGCCTTTTCTACAAGAGAAAATCAGTGCTCATGTGCTTCTCACTCTCCTGCATCTCAGTCCTTCCACAGCTCCCTATCCCTAGCTGCGTTTCTGGGCCCATAGGAGCTGTAATGGGCTTACAAGCTATGCAATTGCTGCATGTGATTTCAGCAGCAGTGCCCATGCAGCCTTGGGGCAGGAAGTAACATCAGGCAAAACCAGAGAGCATTTGTTCAATTTTAACATAGCAGCCGGTCATGGAAGAACCATCCTTCCTAACTGTTGTTATGAATGCAAGGGTGGCATTAGCATGGACAAAATGCCTATGAGGTACACTGTCACATGTGACAGCAGGTATGGCTAGAGCCTTCTGGATGTACCCATGAGAAAACTGGCCCCAGCTGTCTCTCAGTCCCACCTTAGGTATTCACCCACCCACCACTGAGAGGGAATCAGCTCCTGACACACACATAGTCCTGCAGAGAAACTCCTGTATTCTAGATAGTGCATAGGCACTTGCCACAAGAAAAAATATTCACCTCACACTGCTTTTTACATTGCTGGTAGGTGAGGATAATCTGGAAAAATAATTATGCAGAATGAGAGATGTCTTCTCATCCTCTATGCCTCTTTTTTATAGTAGAAACTTAATCCCTACTGTGGATTTAACATCATAATTCATTGCAGCCAAGAGGGTTTTAGATGTGTTATCAATACTTGAACATCAAGACATTTTATCAGAAGACACTGTTTATGTACAAAGTCTAATTACTCCATTCCCCCCCCGCTTTTTTCTTTCCTTCTTGTTTCCTTTGCATAGATCCACTTAATCCCATCTCTTAGTGTGGGCAAAAGCTGACAGTTGCATGACAAGGAATGTTTCCCTTTGTAAAAGCCTACTTCCTCTCTGTGTAGTTTTAGCCTAATTGAAATGTTTCCTATTAAGCTCAATCAAGGCAGCAATTATCTAATTACTATGCTTTTCCAGTCAAAAATTGTACAACCAAGCATATTAGAGGGCTGCATACATATTTATTATTCTTTTTATATGTCCCTGTTTAGGTTTAAGCAGCAATCAAATATTTTTACAGTAGTTTTGTACTGCCTATAAGTCAGCTCCCTACTATTTTTCTACTACAAAGAATTGCACAGGTCCCAAAACCACTTCTGTGCCTCTTACCAATTCTGCAGTAGGTACATGGTAATTTCAGAATAAAGTTACTCCTCCTACATAATATGGCAAAGAGAAAAGGAAGTTACAAACAAACCCATTTCATATGAGGGGGCCTCACAGTAATAAGCTTGCAAGGCTGAAATGAACCAAGGGAACTTTTAGGCCTTTTAAATGCATTGGATTTATGATGAAACTTTTTTAAAAAAGCATTGCTCAAGCAAAGAGGAATTTTACAAGACCTCCATAAAAACACTTTCTGTATGCCTAGAAGCATTTTTTACAAAGATCCCTGAAATCAAGAGTATCAGTGCTGCAGGTGATCTATATTTATGGCAGTAAATTAATTGCATGTCTCATTTAAAGAACCATGAGCTCATCAATTACTTTTAAAATACAACAGAAATTATACTACATGTATGTACACCATTCCACCATGGGCTGGCTATTGAATTCTTGCTCTATATTTAGACAGCTATAATTTTGTTATTTCTGTGAATAAAAATACTTGATAAATTATTTTTAAAAATCTAGAAGCTTTTAAATTAATTATATTTTCAGAGTGCTTTGTTGCTCTTAAAGGCAGGAACAGAATAGTATTAAAATATCTACACAATCTGTATACCATGCAATGCTTTCTGGTTGAAATTAATTCTTTTTGATATAAATTATCTTTTCCAAACTGACTTGTGACTGACACCACAGTTCCTAGACTCATAACCTCATACGGTAACAGCAACATTTTCAGAATGGTGCTGAGCAACCACCCACTGAAATCTAGACGTCCTTCCTTAACCCGGTTTAAGAACTCAAAATATAAAAAGATCTGCAGCAGTGAGACTATGGTCCTTTTTTTGATGGGCACTTGAATCATGTAATTTGAAACGTGAGCACTTAAAGCTCCATTTGATTCTCAAAAGTTATTCCCAGCTCCAAATTAAACTTGTTTTCTAACTCAGCCTTCTTAGAGTGGACCTTCCATCATGTATATGGATATAACAACGCAGTACTCCTTCTGTGGCCTTATGCTAGTTGGTTTTCAGTCACCTCTTTTCTTTGACAAAGATAATAGCAGAAACATAGGCACAGAAAACTTGGGCCCTATGTTGCACAAATACCACTGCTTTGACTCCTCACATAAGACCTCCTGCAACGTATGAAAAAGACAACTAAATAATTCCCTCTGACTGCATATGGTCCATAAACAGAAGGGGAAGTCTTTATGACAACAGTATAAGAATAAAGGGAGGAGACGTGCCAGCTAAACACTTGCTGATTTCCCCAAACAGCAATAAGAAGGGCAGGAAACCCATCTCTCACTCTCCATGCCAGTCCCTGCCTAGGGCACACTGCACTCGTGTAAGGGAACAGGAGTGATGGCTGTGGCAGGTCATCTTCAGCCTGCCTGCTGAATTCCTGATTTTGCTTTGCTTCTGCACACAGCTTTTGTTCTACCTATTAAACTGTCTTTATATCAACCCACAACTGTTCTCACTTTTACTCCTCTGACTCTTTCCCCCATTCTGCAAGGGGGAACTGAGTAAGTGGCTGTGTGGGGCTTAATTGCCAGCTAGGGTTAAACCATGACACCAAAAACAACAACTCAGTACTTCTTTCAAGTTTCAAGTTGCTTTATCAGGAAAGACTGCTTAAAAGTTTTTTTAATAATTTTTAAAAAGAAGGAAGTACCAAAAAAAGACCATTTAATGAAAACAAATTAAACAAAATTCTCTTACTAAAACATTATCAGTCAGGCTGTAAGAACTAATGCTACAGAGCATGATGCTACAATTACAATTGTCCTATCCCCTGTGCACAAGACATGCTACATGTACATGGGTTTAAAGCACACACATGCAGCGAGTCTGGAAACACTTAGCAGTGACAGCCTGCTCTAGTGTGTAGGAAACCTATCTTTATTTTCTACACCCAAGACATCTGGGACAAAAGTAGAACTAAATGATGTCCATCACATGGCTGCCCTATATTTTTTTTGTCATAATGTTATGAAGATATTCTGTTGTCTACTTTTTGAAGTGAAAATGTTCCTTGTTAGTAGATAATTTTACAGGAGAAATAGTTGTATTTCAGACTTATGTTGTCATAGAATATAAATGGATACTTACACAGTAATTTATAAATTAATGAAATGCACTGTTTTTCCCACCATCTGACTGTGATTTTTTTCATATATATTATCAAGAAAAATACACGTGACTGGAGTTTCTGGAAGATATGTATATAGCACACCCCCCCATATACATGGAGGTAATATCCATGTGAAAAATTTGAGAAGTAGGTGATACCTACGACTGCATCACCTACCCACTAACAGACTCCATAGGAGTTACTCTGACATTCCAGACTCCTGAGCAGCTTCAAACAGGTGCCACCGAAGGGAAAAAAAAAAAAAAGGGGGGGGAATATCTCCAAACATCCAAATATGACAGTGAAATGCTTCTGCTTTTAACTCTCTCCAATTTATTCCTCTAAAATAAACTGTGAACCACTCCTGTCTGAACTACAAGAAAAACAAAGCCAATTTGGAACAAAATTTTGACCTTTTACCTGTCAGAATCTTACAGCTCCAAAATTCCGGTCTCTTCCTGATGAAGTTTAACATCGGGCTGGTATTGACCAAAAGTTTTATTCTAGTAACTGCATCTATGGTGAGTACTTAAAATTTTAAAAAGCACTGAAAGATTGAAAATTCCCCATATCCCAATGCAGTGATTGCTACAACCATAGAATGAGTACAGAGAAACAGTCAAGCTGTACAGAGGAGATTTGAATTCAAACTCGGAAAAAACCCAAATGATTGACTTTACAATATCACAGCATTCACAGGAAAACTGCTGCAAATTACAGGAAACATACAATCCATGTAGTCCTTTATACTGCAAGAGAAGGGTGTTCTTACTCTAGCTTTGTTAGGGTTTGTCCATAATAGCAAATTTCTTGCTCCCACCAATAACAATCTGGATGACACAGAACAAGATCCATTCTCTCAGACTCCAGAAAATTTCCTAGATGACATTAACAATGAGACATATAAATGCTTCAGATCACAAAATACTCTGGCATCATTGTAGTCCCATGTATAAATAACTAACTCTGGGGAGCAGGTACACCTCAGCTTTCATAAGCTCTTGTCCATACATTATAGGTTACAATAAAGTTTTATAGTGGCGTTTACTACCTCACATCTACCCAGTAATATCATGTCCTGCAAACACCTCATATGTGCAACATAAGGTCATGAGGAGTGATGCTGATTCAAACAGTTAACTGTTAAGATGACCTGTAGAGGTCCCTTTGCATGTACATGTCTGTATTATTCTAGGAATATTCAAAGTAGTAAATAGTATTAACAACATAGCCTACAAGACAAAAAGCTCCATATGAACACACACAAAGCAAGATAAAACATCTTGAAATTTCCTATGAATATGTACACTAAGTAAAATGCCTCAAAATTTCATTTACTCTGTTTAGATTTCCTATGTCTATGAAAAGGGATCTACCAAGGCTGTGAAACAGATACTATAATTGGAAATGCATTCCATCTCATTAAACAATTTAAATGATACATTTGATTGAGGATAAGTTATTAATGAAACTTTAAAAGTTGAATTCAAATGTAAAGATTAGTTGGGTATATCAAATACATCTGATTCCTCTTCTAAAGATAAAGCTTTGAAAAATAGAAAAGGGATGAAAATTGTATAAAGTAAGCTTTTAAAAACATCTTGGTGGATATAACCAATACAAAGCCAGAAAGAAAATGCAGATAAAAGCATATTACAGCTCTGCATTCTATTATGATTAAGATGACATCATTGCTAAGCAATTAGTATAACAGTTGATTAAGAATTCTGTTTTCATGACACATGTTAATACTTAGAGAATTTTGAAAGTTAATACCAATACCTGTAGGAGAGCAAAGGATAAAACACAGTTATTTATCCTAAAAAAAAAAAGTTCTTCCTACTGCAGAGGACAGATACAATGGAAATAAAAGGAAAGATTTATTAAAAATAGCTACTTATTAATTCTTTCCCCGAGGCAAATTAAATCTAAAAGTAGAAGTGTTAAGAGTGAAGAGGGCTAGAAAAATTAAAATCCTTAAAATCTTTAAATCATTGTAAAGTCAATAAGGCCAGTGGGGATTCAGAACATTACCAAAGTCCCGACTGCACCCGTAAAATAAAAGAATGGATAAAACATATGTAAAATGTGAACATTTTTATATTAAAAAGAACAGCGTTTCAACTATTGTTGCTCTTTCTGATTAGCAAACCGCTTGCTATAAGAACAGTGAAGGCTGGAAAGCATGATCTGTACAATTTACCTCACTGATTCTCAAGAAAAACATGATGTCAGGATCCTGATGGTAGGTGGTCTTTGAAGGCAATATGTTGATTTCACATAACACAGATTCAATTTAAAGTGTATGTGGAAACAGACAACGCACATCCAAAGCACAAACCACAATATATTACCTTTGTACACAGATATGTAACAGCACAAATTCCTGCAAATTAAAGGTTAAACTGCTCCCAGAGGAAGAGCAGTCTAGCCAGCCCCACAGCAATATAATCACATTACAGACCCCAGAGGAAGTTAGAAGCCACGGAGACAATTGCCTTTGGACTCTACTGTAGAGCTAGACACTGCTGCCAGTAGCTGATTTTCCACAAGCAAGAATCTGTTTTTTAAAGACAGCTCTAATCCATTTTGCAGCAAGCACCATAGCCTAAGCAGTGAGATGAGGCAGGAAATGGCCAAAGTCTAGCTGCCTTATTCACATGGAACTGTTTCCCATGTTCTCACTGAAAAATATTCACCCATTGCAGTTTTCCTTCTGTCATTTCATAGAGGATCTGTTTGGCCTGCTATTGTATCACTTTTGACAGTGTAGGATATGGAAATGTATTCCTGATTATTTTTTTTTTTTTTTTTTTTGATCATTAGACAAAGAGAGAAACGAGTCGCCTCCTCCTCTTCTGTTAATGTAACAACTCAGGCTTGCTCATGTTTGTTTGCCTTCTTGAATTCCTGGCAACACAACACCCCACTCCAAGCAGTACGGGTGAAGGAAGACTACTGGTAGTTATTGTCTAGGACACAGCAGTAGGGAACTCATCTAGCAGAAGGGAAGGATGGGGATGAATCTCTTCAGGATGGAGAGAATTCAAACCACATCTACTTTCTGTGCTTGTCAATAGCAATTATACAACAGAGAACATACCCGCACCCTACTGTCAGGAGAGAAATATCTATTTTGGATCCCAGCTGGATGCAGTACTGACTTTGCAACTCTAAAACATGCATCTCAGCTGCAAAGAGGCTCAAGAATCCTAAAAAAAAAAAAAAAGCCCTGCACTGTTTTGTACCAACTCTCCCTTTGGAAGTACTCCATTCCCCTGTTGCTTAACTCTCACAACTCTTAGGATACTTGGACACTTCATTTTTAAGCACTGTCTTAAATTGAAGGCATCAGGTCAGTGTTCTGGACATCCTCCTGTTAGCCTAAGATGCTGCTTTTCTGTCATTCCCCTAACTTCATGTTGCAGCAACACAGAGCTGCTGGTGCCTGGTTCCAGCTGTACTATTTGGCAATTTGCAAGAAACTGTGCCTCAAAGGAAGAGGAAGAGAAACGATATTTGTGGTAACAATACCATACAAAAGAACCATAAACAGTACATGGCTACTTTATTTTTGAGTCTATTCCTGAACCTCAGTCTGTTCCTGGAGGTAAATTTGTGCTGTAGTTCAACTTTTGGCAGTCAAATTATAAAAAAAGAGAACTTTCAGCCTAGCCCTGACAAGCTTCTTCCAAAAATCTAGAAACTCACTTCAGAAGAAACTGCCAGAGACTATTTTCTCTTGGGGCTTTTCATTCGGCTTGGCATAGCAGTCATCTTTTGCATCCAATGGTTTCTCAGCTAAAAGCACATCCTTTCCTCAACTGCCAGCTTATACATTTAGTTAAGAGACACACAGCCAACATGTCACACTTTCCAACTTGCTTACAACTCAAGTCTTATAACACCTTCTCCTCTGACATAGGGAATCATTACTGGGGTTCAGTATAAAGTCATATTTTCTTTAGGTTTAGTCTCAGCACAAATATTTGTCTGCTAATGCAATAATTGCCAAAGCATATTAAAAAGGGATAACTTAAAAAGTAAACATACATATGAAGTAACTGATGATGTAAAGAAGCCTAATGATTTCATTCTCTCTTCAGGCACTAAATACAATGTATCCTCAATATCATACACTCATATAACTTCCTATAGGTCTACTAAAAATTATTTATAATGGCTTTTCACAAAGTGCTAAGGATGGACCTAATGATGCCAGATATTAACTCTCAATTCCAATTAATTTTAATGAGAGCTGAGGGTATTCTGAATGTCCGCCCCAGTTGCTAGTTAAGTAGTGACATCACAGTCACACTGGAATTTCTGAATACTAGTAAAATTATGCAAAAATATATACACAGCCCCAAACGAGAGTAGGTAGGTTCACTCTATTTTCAATTCACTGCTAAAAATGACCACTTTCCCCTCTTTCAACGAGTCTGATCATTTGCTACTCATTTCTCCTCTGTTACTTCCACTGGAGTGACCAAGGAAGGAAACAGCTGCCTGGCTCCGGCACGCTCATGCTAAAAACCTCAAATATTTTCCTATGTCATTCAAGTTTCACACAATTTCAGATGCTTCACTCCCTCTGCATGATACTGTGGACTACAGTCTAAGTTTTGAGAATATGCTGGTATTAAGCAGTTGCATATTTTGAGATGAATATTTCCTACTGAGCCAATTTATCTGAGATGCAGTTTCCCACCCTCCCAGTAGGATTACAGATAGAGGCATATTTGGATGCAGAGCCCTAAAAATTAGAAACTTAATATTAAAAGTAAAGTACCAGAAGGTATAGATTCTCACAAGCTGCAGTTAATGCATAGCAAAAATAAGCTAAATAGACTGCTGGAGGTAAATGAGATTTTCACCTACATTTCTATAGAACATACTGATTGAGGAATACTGAAGCCTTCAGACTCTTTCTTGCATGTTCTACAGCTGGAAATAGTGAGAGGAATTGTAAACTGAGTTTTGAGAGGCACAGACTGAGGGCATCTGCCTCAAATTATGTTGGGAGCAACTGTTACATAGTATGCTTGTACTTAGATGCATTTCTATGCACTGCCAAAATTATAATTTCTAGTCTGCCTCAGTCTCTACCTCTATTTCTTTTGGCTCTAAGCAAGGTAGAGCCAGAGATGCTGTATGACTTTCCTAAAGAAATAAAAAAGTCCCAGACATACAGTCCAGTTATCTCAACTAGGTTACATGCATCAGCTGAACCATGATAACTGCCTTTGTATCTGTTCTTAGTCCTAGGAATACATGCTTGCTTGATTTACAGGCCAAACTATTGACAGAAGGCTAAACTGTAAAGCAGTAATAAAGTGTGCTTAATGTTGAGCTTTCAGAGTCTGGGCTAGAATTAAAACTGAGGATCGCAAGGCTCCTCATTCTGCACACTAAGATGCACATTGAGCAATACTAAGGAAGGCACCGCACTCATATTTGCTTCTCCCAACACTCTAATATGATATTTTGAAGAGCTGAATGAATACACAGTAAAGTGATCCAAAATTACTCTAATGAACAGAAGTCAACTTCCTGGTTTTGGTCTGTCTTGCATGGACTTGTGTTTAGATTTAAAAGAATGAGTAGGGTGGATGTTAAGTTTTGTTCATCGAAACAGAATTGTTATTAAAAATAAGAAGCATACTGCCTGCAACCTAGTTAGCATCTAAAAAATGGATATTCTTATGAAATACATGCATATATTATTCCTGAACAGAAAAGTATGGTTAGTATAAAACACGTTTAGAGATTTCACATACGTTTAAATCTATAGTAATTGCTAAAAAAAGGACAGCTAGAGAGGTATTTAAAAGGAAAAACATCAATGTTCTTGACAGGTAATTAAGAACTCATCCGAGGAACTTCAAAGTAGCATGTAATTAGCAATAATGCAGACGAATAGAAAAGAAATTCTTGTTTCTCAAAAATGATTTGGAAAATGAATGACATTCATGTTAGCATTTATAGACACAAAAAATGTGGAATAATGCCTATTAATATAGGCATGCACATGTATACTTGCATTAATTTTAATACTGTTATCACAATACTAAGAATTAAATACAAATGTGACCTCCAAAATAAAAGTCTAGAAAAGATGAGAACACTAATGTAATGGTTTTAAAATAAACATTCATTTGAGAGACTTCTTTGGAACAGAAGCATATTGAAGAACTGATGTGCAACAGCAAGAAAACTGTGACCTTTATGCAGAACATATTTTCAATCAGAAATTCTTCTGTCAGAGTCAGCAGAAAAAACTTTGGAGTAACAAGAGTTTTTAGTTTTTCTCCTTGCCCCGTCTCAGTCTCCCATTTTTCTTTACCAGGTGTCGAGGAAAGAAGTAGGAGAGAACAGGAACTCTCACATAAATATGACACTGAAACCAAAAAGGTGGTGGTGAGGGCAGGTTTCAAAAGACCTATTTGTCCACTGCTTCTTTCTTCTCAGCTCTGGTAAAAGATCCCCTAGCAAATTCCAATGGCAGTACAGCAGAAGGGACTATTGCTAGCAGACATGCACACCTCTATTTATTGCTAATCTTACATGTATAGAAAGGCACGTAAGGAAATCAAATACTTAAGAATATTCAGAAGATAAAATATACCAAAACGTGTCACATTACCTATCTTTGCAGTACTTGTTTTAACCTGCTTATCTGTTGTTCACCATAAGAACTCACTGCATCATTGTACAACAGAAGGATTATTAGAGGTGTTACTATGATGAATTGTTGATTCTTCCAGAAAGACAACAACCACTAGACATTACAATGAAGATAATTTTTCAAATCCTTAAGTATTGTGACTCTCATGCTCATGAATTAAGAGTATCAAACAGCTCAGTCAGCTCTGACAAACTGAAGAGGTAGACTTCATACTCTCAAGTATTTAAATTCTGAAAGAAATCTAAGTAATTACTTTCTCAGAATTATCACCTCAGCCCTTTTATTCTCATCTGTGTAGGAACACACCTGAAGAAATGGAAGGCTTCTGTGCTGATTTTAAAAAAATGAAAAAAGTTCAAATTTGGAAAAGGTACTATTAACTAACTTTTCAAGTCAAAGTTAAAGTTCATTCTCAAAAAATGAAGTCTATAATTGAGAAGCAGAAGAATTCACTTATACAGATAAAAGATGCTACTGCTCAAGCTGCCAATATTCCACTGCTTTCCAGTCCTGAGAACATCCAAGAAATGAGAATTGCAGGAGGTGCCTCCTTGCCTACATCCACTTCCAAGGAACCTCAGCACAGAACAGAAAATGAGCTGCCTTTTCTAAATAATTTGCATAATTCATTGATTGAATATTTACTACAAACCACATTTCTTTCTTATTGGCTAGGGAGCAAGTGGATGTAGATTCACACCTTAATGGCTGCAGGTTGGGTCAGAATTTTTATGCCTTCCCTTTGCTTGTTACTGTTCTATCATTTTTTATATTGTAGCCTTATTCTATTTCTCTGTATACCCTGATATTATAGTAATATATTTTGAAATTAACAGAAAGACAACACCCTAAGTATTTTATTTGATTATAATTAAGTATAAGTGAACTACTGTTACACAGTTAAAAAATTAAAACCATACTGGGCATAGAGGATTTCAGTGTAAGGCTTCAGCCTGCTGTGATACATGAAGGAGATGTAAATCTCTAGCTATCTTTGGTTGGTGTCCAACTGGAAAGCGGTCTCTCCATTTTTCTTTAAAGCTTGGGTATAACTCCAGAATCCTGGCCAACATTTCCTTTCTCAATAAAATAGGATCGAAATACATCTAAAGATGAATAAGAGCTACAACTGAACTTAGGACAGATGCCACATTTGACTGTACACTGCAACACCAGTAACCAAAAAAAGCTGCTTTGTAAAAGACCTCCATAGTCCTCAGTATTGAAAAACAGTATATAAACCCATTTTTCACATGCATGTATAAAATATGATTTTGAACCTATGCAGTTTTGTTTTGGTGGGTCCCTTCACATATAAGCAGTAAAAGTTACAGGAATGTTTTATATTCCCATTTCCTTATAGAAATGGATTGGGAAAGCTGTTTTCAATACCTTGCCAGTGTACTTTTTAATAGGGAAAAATAACTGCTGATTATTATGAAACAATGAGCCACATTTCAAGTAATCCAGCCAATCAGTAGAAAGGATTTGAGGCCTTCTGGTTTATATTTGTGTGCAAACAGCTGTATTTCATTTTTGAGCCTCTTTGTTTTCCAAAGCTTTTTAACTTTTTGTCAGATAAAATGCCTGTTGTCATGGTGGCCAACAAACTAGCAAAATTAAGGTGGAGGAAGGGAGAAGAGCTATAGGGGAATGGAAAGCCCCCTGGTTTAAGTTTGTAAAAACACCAAAACAAAACGACCCAAAACCAACCAAAAATGGTATAATAAGGACCGCTCATCTGTAGGTAAAATATCAACTAAAAAATAAAATACTTAGAATTATAAATACCGGTTATTTTAATGATCTCAAATCACAACACTGAATAAGTCACTGCTAAAACTATATCAATATACTCTATTATACAAACTCGACGCCGTGTAATTCTTAACTTCCACATTTTGATAACAATTTATAACTTGCTTGGGAAACTGGATTTGTTTTAATAGAGCAGTAGGGGAAGAATGAACACTGGAAGAAGTCCAGCTGCAGTATGTGCAGTTCTTAAAAATTAACAATATTAATTTCATGAATTTGTAGCAGTTTATTGCCTCTTGAGATTTACTTTAAAATTTAATAAGTTTGTTGCACTATAAAATCTGAGTAGAATTTCAGTAGGGTCAAAAAGTCTAAATCTCGCTGGCACTGCAAATTAAAGTGAGCTTGGTGTTCTTAGATCACACCTCCTGGGACAGAAGTTATGTCACAGAACTACTGTATATAGACTTTAATAGTCTAAGTGCTCCATATTCCATACAGTCCATGCATGTGGCTTGGATGCTGGCTTCATCAAGGCTATATTTTAGTATCATGAACAGCTTTGATCAGGAAGGATCCTAGAAATAATTGCAAGACACAGCTGACAGCCTAACAGAAAAACACATCAGGTTAAGCAAGGGCCAGAAGCCTAAGCAGAGAGGGGCTTGATGGTAGAGAAATCATTTAGTGGATAGATGCATCTCTGCTTTCAATCTCTTTTCAAAAAACCAGCCACTTCTGAGAACATGGAGAACATCCAAAAGAAAACTCCAGCACTTAAACTCAGTGGGCCAAATTCAGAGGCTTGCTCAGAACTCTCTGGCTTCCAGACAGCTTTCTCATGTCAAACACTGAAAGCAGTTAAAGCAAAGTCTCTCCCTCTCTGACATGGCCCAAGTTGACCCTCAAATTCCATGGGATGTTTTGCTACAAACTAATCAGAAATGCAAAAATGTACTTGCTCAAAAATGTTTATGACTATGTAAAATTGATTTTTTTTTTTCTTTAGTAGTCAAATTCGGTCCATCTGTTGTGAAAACAAAATATTCTAAATATAAAGAGTAGAGCTGCTTCATTCCATTCACTATATCCTGTGGTAGATGCATTTTCATCAGTATGTTTGTCTTGCAGACAAAATGAATATCAGATGGTGGCTTTGAAAAAGGGCAGACCTAACATGAGATGATTAGTTTCAAAAACAGATTTTTATTCTTGATAAATTATTACCAAATACAATCATCTGTTGATTGAGGATATAAAACAGATTGGTCATACCATAACCCACAGGGTAAATGAAAAACGGAAATAATAAGTTTATTTAACATAGTCTTGCATTAAGTTCCCAAGCAGTGCAAATCTAAAGCAAATAATTAGATTTCCAACTTAAAGATATACATTTGTTAAATCAGACTTTTCTTGAGGTCATCTATTTCTTCCTTGACTATTCCATCTACATTCTGCACTACACACATACACAGACTTTTTACACATATATATAAATGTCATTTCAATTTGCAACTCATGATTAATGTGCTTTGTACAAGACTATCAACTGGAATTGCCATTCCTATTTTATTCAATTAAAATCCATAATCTATTACATTTGATGATTATTTGTGAACAAATTTGAGAAACCTGCTGGCCTACAAAAAGAAATCCAGTTGAGTACTACAGAGGAAAGGAAAGTGATTCTTAAAGCAGTAGGAGTCCTAGAAGAGCTCTGACTCACTAAAAGCGACTCAAAGTAATACCCAGTGGATCTTACTAAAATAGTGACACAATGAATTATGTATGTTTCAAGAAGAAATCACTCCTTAAAAACCTACCTTCTTTCACCTTAAAGACAATTATAACATGTGTTTAACATGATAATGTAAAAAAAAAGACTGACCCCAAGTTTCCCCAGTATTCACTGGCATCTGTGTAAAAACTGTAACATTTTAATGTATTTTTATTGTATTCTGACATGTAGGAAACTAGGCAAAGTTTCCTACATAAAAGTTCTCATTAAAATATCATTGTAGCCACACATATAAGCATTTCAGGTGTAGTAGTGACAAGCATATAAAATTAAATAATGCAAATTTCCCATTCTTGGAAACCACTCTATGACAAGTTTTTAAAACCAAAATTAACTGCTGACTGAAAGTCTTTACCTTCTTCATAGGGACCGTGCTCTCTCAGCTGGAATTCTTCTACCAACAGTAAAGCTTATACAGATCTTCTGTTAAAGATGCTAAAAATAGTAAGCTAAATCTATAAAAAAGCTATTGTTTTGCTTCTCTTTTGATTAGCAGGCAAAGTTTTCACATATAAGAAAAGCTTCATCCTCACATATCCTCCAACTACCAGTAACAGGTTTACTACTCTTCCAACACACAACCTACCATATTGGAGGGGGCAGAAAAAGAAAATTTTGAATTCTTGAGTAGACAGACCAATTTAAAGTGGTATAAACAAACACACTGCTAATTTCACTTTAACAACATGTTGAGGTTTTTAAAGCCTCCATAAACAGTTAAGCAGGTTGCTGCTTCTAGTGGGTTAACCCTGGCTGGACAACAGATACTCACCAAAGCTGCTCCTCCTAAACTAGACAGGAAAGAGGAAAATATAATGAAAGACTCATCAGTTAAGGACAGGGAGAGATCATTCACCAATTATTGTCATGGGCAAAACAGACTCAACTTGAGGAAAAATTAATTATCAGAGTAGGGTAATGAGAACACTAAATTTTAAATACCTTCCTTCTCCCCGACCCCCGTCCCTTCTTCCTAGTCTCAGTTTTACTCTTAATTTTCTCTACCCCCCCCCCCCAGTGGCAGGAAGACAGGGAATAGGAGTTGCAGTCAGCTCATAACACATTGTCTCTGATGCTCCTTCCTCCTCAGGGGTAGGGCTCCTCACATTCTTCCCCTGCTCCACTGTGGGGTCCCTCCCACAGGAGACTTCTCCACCATGAGTCCTCACTATACACTGCAGTTCTTCATTAACTGATTCAGCATGTGTCATCTCCATGGGGTGTAGTCCTTCAGAAGCAGACTGCTCTTGGGTGGGTCTCTCATCAGGTCACAAGTCCTGCCAGCAAACATGCTCCAGCATGGGTTCCCCTCTCCATAGGTCCACAAGTCCTGCCCAGGAACCTGCTCCAGCATGGGCTTCCCACAGGGTCACAGCCTTTGGGCACATCCACCTGCTCCACTGCAAAGTCCTCCATGGGCAGTAGGTGGATATCTCCTCCACCATTAACCTTCAAGGGCTGCAAAGGAACAGCCTGCCTCGCCATGGTGAATCTCTTCTCTAGTACCTGCAGCACCTCCTTCCCCTACTTCACGGACCTTAAGTGTTAGCACACAGATGATACCACTATCAATGATGGGCTTGGCCTTGGACAGTGGCAGGTTCATCTTGGAGCCCTTAGATATAGGGGAACCTTCTAGCAGCTTCTCACACAAAGCACCCTTATAGCTCCCCCAAATACTAAATCCTTGCCACACAAACCAAATACACTGCTGAATAAGGGCAATTTAATTTCATACTTTCCATAAAGGACTTACAAGGACCTGAGGACAAGAAGTTCCAATGACACAAATTACAAAGAACTGTGGGTTTCTATGGTTTTGTTTTTACCCCAGAAGCCTGTAATTCTGCAGTAGCTATCAGAATTTTCTGAAATACATATATATTTTTAAGGAAGGTTTCATTTATTGTTTAGAAAAGAGGAGGGTTTTTTTTGTTTGGTTTTGGGTTTTTTTTAATGTTTTTAAATTTGTGCTATTCAAGCTATGATATTGTTAACTTGTCTCATTTTGTTCAATGGTTCTGCTTTTTCATCACAGACTTTTTCCAGATGGGCATTAATGGGGATCCCTAAGAACTTTATCATGGTTTTTATTCATTGGAATCTAAATATTTCTCATCCTGCCTTTTGAGTATCTTTTGTTCATTCCATGCGCTATTACTTAGGATTTCATATAATTGACTCTTAAGCCTAAGACTTCTCTGAATGCCATCATTTGCTCCATGAGGCACACTGAAGTGAAAGGATCAGCAATCATCATTAGAACATCATTTATATGGAGTTTAATTCTTCTCCCTCCCTATCAGTCATCTGAGTTTATTCTCCTGTTGCAGACTTTCCCCCGATCCCCAATTTTTTGAATGCAAGAGGAGGCTCCATGATCATAAAATAAATTGAGCAGGGGTTTGCCTGTCAAATGAACAGGGGATTGATGGGTTCAGCCTCTTTGATGAAGCATATTTTTATATATTCATCTCTAACACACAGGAGAGCATCTAGATTATTATTGGGTTTGCCGGCTT
>JAAGNO010021703.1:0-51818 GCA_033439905.1 Ceryle rudis
AGATAGATGTTAGGATGAAGGTTGGACTTGATGATCCTAGAGGTCCTTTCCAACCCTAATGATTCTATGATTAATGAAGAAAATGTTTGAACTGTTCTTGGAATCATTATTGTTATTGACAAGTAGATATGAATTTCTAAAATTTAGATTTTATATAGTTAATGATCAGATATTTATTTCTCCATTTCTACACAGATAGGCTGGGAGACATCCTCTTCTCTGCATAAGATTATGTCATTTTCCAGGGCATAGAAACTAGAACGTTCTATCCCCAGCTCCCATTCACAACCAAAATATGAGCTGCTTGTGCAGCAAAGCAAATTATGTTGCTGCACACCAGTGCCATGAGCTCTCGCTTCTGGGGATGAAGTACATTGAAATTATTTACTCAACTGCAGCCTTTGCTGGGACACAGGAAATCTTTACCCAGATTCTATGCTTTCACATTTGTCTGTTCACGTCCCAGCACACTTCCCCACAGAAAAAAAAAAAAAAAAAGCATGTTCCTACTCAAAAAGAGATTCTGATGAACTCAGGACAAACTGTAGCAAACTCAGCAGGAGATGAGAGTGGTTAAATATACAACGTCACTTTATGAAGCTGTATATCATTTGTGAAATGCACTAATGCTGATCATGACCCTTCATCATTTCTTCAATTCTGTACCTAGCAGAGGAATGATGGATTAACTCATTTTAAAACAATTAGCTGATAAGTGTTTTGGGGTGATTAATCATGAAGAATAGGCCTGGCAAATACAAAAAAGGCTAATGATTTTCTACAGTCATTTTGCTGTTTCAGTCTGGTATTTTTTGGACAATGAGTATAGTGGAATAAGAGGCAAGGTTGATAGCCTTGTTTATAATTATGACTATTATAGTCTTTAAACACCACTGCACTTTCAAATGGACTAACTTATGCTTCAGTCACATCAAAAAAATGCTGTCAGCAAACTTTCATTGTGATAATCTTACATGCACAGAAAACTAAATGTTTGAAGGTACACAGAAACTTAAGCTTAAAAGGCAACTGCAATGTTGACCAAATATTTTAATGAAGGTTTTAACTCAAATGTATATTACACAAAACCCAGACCCTCAATATTTGTTCTGTGAGACTTTAAAATATTTGGAATCTGAGGAACCAACACTGCTAAACTGGAAGATTTGAAGCCGTAAGAAGCTGCTTAAAGCTGAAAATGATGACAGGAGCCTCTAATGAAACAAATGAAAGTGAATTGTCTCAACTATGAAAGGATGTTTTTGCCCTTTGGATCTGACAATACAATCACTGCAAGGCTGTTGATTTTATAATTGCAAGGAAGACAGCAAAACTCTCATAAAATTGTATAGTATGCTATAAATGATAAGGATTATTACATTTCCTATCAGTTCAGCCACAGCAGTACTGAGTTAAGAATGACAATTATTTACTCTGAGTTATAAAAGAAGTCAATTATATTGGCAGTCTTGGCTTGAAGAATAGGATAAGGAGGCAATTGCCTAAGGCAGCAGGCTGGGGACAATGACTTCCATACCTACCAGTGTTTGGAGACATGACACAGGCTCTTCCAGACTGAACTATCACACTCAGTTCCTACCATCATTGTTATTACTGTGGTTGTTGCAGCTGCAGAAAGGTTTGAACTGAGTAGGATTTACTCTGTGGAAGGAAAAAAAATGTCCCCTTTCTGCAGAAGTCAATGAGTCCACTTGCATTACCGTGCTTTGACTCGCTGGATGAAGTGAGTGATGGAATGAATGAACAGCATTTCTTTCAGATGAGACTAAATGGTAAGATGTGCTATAGGAGCACAGCTAATGCTCTCCAACTGGTAGCAGACCGTCAGTCCAGGGTATCAATCTAGAATCCAAACAGGGGACAAAAATACAAATACAGACCAAAAAAAAGAAGACCCAACATAAATACAGAGTTTTGATTTCGTCCTCAGAGGTAACGGTTTTGCTTTACATTCTCCCTTGCACTACAATACCTACCAATGCAGACATAGCCATAGGCAAAAAAAAATGTCAGACTTGAACTTGCCTCAGGTCTCTGAAGTTGCTGTTTGGTTTCCCCACTAACCATTCTTTCAGATTCTATTTAGTGGTTAGTAATGTGGTTTCTCCTCACAGTTATTACTCTATGCTAGCAGAAATTTGGATGTTAATGGTTAATTTGATACATATACCAAAGACCTCTATTTTGAAACCTGAAAGAAACAGCTATATTTCTGCATACTATACTGAAGATTGGAAGTTCTGGCTTGGGAGAAAGACAAAAGGATCAGTACCTTGCTTTTGATACTTAATAAGATATGACAAAGTTGTGATCTCCTAACGATGGCACTTTCTCTTGTTCTTGTTGTGATTTTTTGATGAAAAAAATATGCTTCCAATGACAAAACAATTAGTTTCAAGGGCTTTTTTTGTTGGCCATTATGTATATCATTTAAAGTGAAGAATGTATTATTGATTTTACTGGGGATCTGAAAACAACTGGTACATCAGGCTTGTTTTACCTCCACAGGCAGTCAACTTGCTTTTTTTTAATGTTGATGTGCTGCTCATGTTCAGATTTCCTATAGGTACAAGAAAGGGCTAATTTAAATCATAACAACTGTGAAAATCTGAAAAAATAATCTTACAACTATTTCTTCTTTAAAACACCTTCTTGTGGAATTTTTGAGTTGACTGAACAACTCTGTAATCCATTACCTTTAACCATAGTAATATGAATAACCTTTCATAATCTCCAGCTTTCTGAAAGAGATCTGATCCCTGGATTAAGAAACACAGCACATAATCCCAGTGAGAGTAGACACTTTTCTTAACAGAAGTCAAATGCCTAACTCTTTCACCACTCTGTGATGCTTTTTCTTTCACTGTGTTAAGAAACAATGACACATTATCATCTTCCTGACAGTAAAGCAGCTGTCAAAAGATGGACAGGGCCATTCACTCAAGGACTTTGTTCAGGTGCATAATGAAGCAGAAGTGGTACCTCTAGCCACAGACTGCTCTCAGGAATAAGGCATCCACTGTGAAATGTTTGATTAAATTTAGTCACCATCATCCTCTCATATCTGTCTTATTTGGGTGCCAGCAGTCTGGATGCTGCAGAACAGATTAACTACTTCAGTCAAGACAGCACCTCCACAGTCAAGCACCTCTCAGCTCTTACAGACCCAGGAGAGCACAGGGAGGAAAAAATTATGAAAGCACAATAGTATAATTAGGGCTTTCAATATGGTACCATCCGGTTGTTTTGCTCAGTTTCCAGCAACATGAAAAGGCCAAAGTATAAGCCAAACACAGATATTCCACTACTATCTCCTTCACAGGATAGCCTTTTGGTAATGGTTTGGTTTTTTTTTCTTTATGAGGCCAGTTGCAGCATCAAAACTTACAAGATGTCCACAAATCCTCCTGCAATCAACTTTCAACTTTTCATAGTGATTTTTATCTGTAAACCACCAGTACCCATTCTTGCCTAATACACATGAACAGCTCTACCCCTTAAAGCTTTTACTTTTATCTGTTTTCACCACTTCTGCAATCACCTTCAGAGAAAATAAAATCTTGTGCTTTCATCGTGCTTAACACAGCTTGAACACTTCCATTTCCGCAGCAACTGGCATGTTCCCCTAACCTCTGAAAGGTCTCTATTTTAAACAAGCAATAAACACAGCTCAGTTTTGTAGCATCCTGTCACAGTGGCAGAAAAGTCCAGCTGTGACAATCGACGTACTGATTTGTCTCGCTTTTGGTGTCTCTAGTTTGGCTGCTGCCTTGCACAGGTTTTCCTTGTTTTGTCCTGTTTTAGAAAAGGGAAGTTTTATAAAAGTTATCTTCACTGATTGCCCAGGGTCCTTTCTTTACTTGGGGAATATCACATTTATTTCACCCTTCTCTCTGGTCTTTGTTGCCTGCTTAGATCTCTTTGGGTTTTTGTTACTCTTCAACTTTTAAGAAAAATCTTCAAAAATTATTAAAATGAAGTTACCTGAACTAACTTCCACTGGAAGCACCTGTCCTTATTTTGGAATTATTTTCTCAGTCCATCAAAGTACAAATGTGTCTATTGCAATCTATAGCAATAAACTAAGCAAGCTTAGCTGAGGGTTTTGGTTTTTTGTGGTTTTTTTTTTGTTTGGTTGGTTTGTTTTGGTTTGGTTTGGTTTTTTTTTAATTTTATTTTATTTCATACATATTTCACATAGGGAGTATAAAACATTTGTGGAAGTTTACCTCAGAAGTACTTCCTTGCCAGGCTTCAAAATCATTGACAAGTTTTAATCTTTAACAGAATGGATGACTATTTTTCTTTCCTATCAGTAATTTTTATTTCTTTATTTTTTGACAATTGCCTAATAACTTAGGATAAGCATACTTAAAATATCAGAATAGCATCTTACTTTAGAACAGCTAAAATAAAATGAATGGCACAACTTGAAAAATAAAAGTGTTTGAGGTGGCCTAGAATTAGAATGGCTTTCCTTGCTATGTCAATCTAACACTGAAATCAAGTACACTTTGGAGGATTTGATATTTTACTTCTTCTACCTATTTATGTTGAAAATAATACATTTTCAAAATTCAATTTAAAAATATTGAATGTAAATCTGTGTTCATAAACATGTTTTATTAGAAAATAATGGGTTTTTTTTTTTAAAGAAAAAAGATGTTGCCCAGGAATTTTATATACCATACAACACAACCTAGGAATACAGTGCCAACAAAATGAAATAGATATTTCCTGAGTAAAATCAATATAAAAAGTTTTTTAAATGTGTTCTAAATAATTGATGGTGCATATTTAAAAGCTAGTACTGTGGTGATCCTAACCAGGCGACAATCATACATCTAGAAGTTAGTAATCTGTAGGAAAGTTTATCTAAGTAAACCCACACCTGTGATGTGCTACACATCTAACATCCTTCATGCCTGTGTTGGGCTGTATAAATCCCTTGGCTGCAGGATGATGTCAGCTGGCTTATTGCAACAGGGGAGACTACAGGCTGTTTCCACTGGGAAACAACAATTCCAATGCCTTCCTGTTCTTGTCCTTATCCAAAAGTGCATTAAGAAGTTCTTCTGTAAGCATCCTTTCTGTTTGACAGAAACAGTGAACAGAGTTGTTGTCATGTAAGAAAATCCTATAGTAACTCAGATGACCAAAATGGGGTCATTCTTCCCACAAGCAGGGCCTGCACAGTGTGCTGTGCATGGATAGGAGACCTGTTCAAAGCTGCACAGCTCAGGGTTCCCAGCATCTAAAAGGATGTAAGATTATCTGTACTCTTCTTTCTTTCTTTACAGTGTTAGCTCAAGTAAGTAGCATTTTACAAGATATTATACAGAGCCTGAGTGACTTTCTTACTGGGCCAGTATCACTTAGTGCAAAACAACTACTTAGTTAAAATGACTATTTGAAAACAGCAGGACTATCTAGACGGAAAATGGAAATCAGGTTTTCTCATAACAGCCTAATTTCTGTTTTCTTCTTGTGTGTTTACTAAAATTGCAAGCATCACTGTTGAGTAAAGGGTTGAAGCCCAGCATGTCTGCAGTTATTGCTGAACTTCTGATTGGCTCTGAAATATATTTCCCTGTTCTATCCCTAGGAGCACTTTCAAGAGGCATTGAGAAAATTAGCTTAGACAACCTGGTCACTCCAGTTTTAAGAACCGGTTTTGATGCAGTCAAATACATGCAAATGACTTACAAAAATATTCTTTTTGAATCTTAAATATTCTAGACATTTAGTCCAAAACACATCTGTAGCAACTGCATATAGCCATTATGGGATGTAATTCTTAGGGCCTCTCAGTGCTAGCTCTACAGCTCAAATTGGCAATACCGACAATAAAATTCTTCAACTACTTGATTAAGTTACCATAAGACAAGCAAGGGTTTGGACTTGTGCAGTTTTTTCTTTGGCTGTTGTCTATATGCATACCCATTGTTGGAAATGTGCAACCAATCATATGTTTGCTACAGAGAAAATATACCCTGCCTGTTACTGCAGACTGTCTAATATGCTGCAAATTCAGACACCAACTTGCATTTCAGTCACTTATTCATGTATCAATACCTCCAAAGCCAATGGCTTCATTTTCTCTTCTTCACTTATTTCTCGTGAAGATGGCAGTACTGCAACTACCCAAACTGAGGCTATGCAGCAGGGGTCTGTACTGGGTTTATATTAAAGGAAACTTGCTAGTAATCTTTTTTTTTTTTGCTTTCCGTGAGATACTCTCACTTCCTGTAATCGCAGATATCACAGAGTCACCAAGATGGGAGGGACCTCTGAAGACCACTCAGTCCAAGTCCCTGCACACCACAGTCACCTGCAGCAGCTTGCTCATGGTTATATCCAGTCAGGCTTTAAACATCTCCAAGAATGGACACTCCACACCTCTCTGGGTAACCTGTTCCAGTTTTTTACTACTCTCACAGTAAATAAGTTTTTTCTTATGCTTAACATAGCCTGCCATATTTCAGTTTGTGCCCCTCATCTCTTGTCCAGGCACTGGGTACCACTGAGAAAAGTTTGACCCCATTTTATTTTTCATCCCCTACCCTCACTCAGGTATTCATGCACACTGTCTTCAAGAGCCTGCTCTTCTAATGCAGCCCAGAGGCTGTTGGCCACCTTTGCCCCAAGGGCATGTTGCTGGCTCATGGCCAGCTTGCACCAGGACCCCCAGGGCCTTCTCTGCCAAGCTTCTTACTGGACACTGAGCCCCCAGCCTGGACTGCTGCATGGGGTTATTCTGCCCCAGGGGCAGGACTTGACATTTCCCTTTGATGAACTTCATGAGATTCTTCTGTGAACATTTATCTAGCCTGTGGAAGGTCCCTCCAAATGGCAGCAAAATCATCCAATGTATACACCACTACTCCCAATTTTGCATCATTTGCAAATTTGCTGAAAATTCTCCCTGTCCCCTCACAGAGGCCATTAATGAAGATGGTAATCACTATTGGCCCCAGTATCAAGCCCTGGAGCACACCATTAGTGCCTTGTCTCTGTCTGGACTTTGTGTCACTGATCACAGCTGAGTGTAGCTGCACTTTTCAATCCATCTCTCTGTCCACTAATTTAGTCACTATTTTATTAGTCTGTGAATTTGTTATGGGGGACAGTGTTGAAAGCCTTGATAAAGTCAAGATAAACAACATTCATTGCTCTTCTGTCATGCACCAAGATGGTCATCTCATCATTGAATCTTTTTGAGTTGGTTAAGTAAGCATGCTTTACTCTTCATGAATCCATGCAGACTACTCCCATTTACCTTCCTGATTTTCATGTATTTGCAAATGGTTTCCAGGATTAGTTGCTTCATCATCTCCCTGGGGATGAAAATCAAACAGACTGCCTTGTAGTTTCCCAGATCCTCCTTAATGTCCTTTTTGAAGACAGGAGAATGTTTGGTTTCTCCCAGTTCTCAGGAATCTCCCTTGATCAGCATGATCTTTCAAAGATAATCAGGAGTTGCTTCACAGTGATACCAGCCAGCTCCCTCAGAACACCTAGGTGTGTCCCAACACCTCACATGGACTTGTGTATGTCCAGTTTGTTTAGATGTTCCCTAACCTGATCCTTCTCCACTGAGGGTAAGTCTTTCATGTTCCAGATTTTTTTCAAAGGGCTGGGGGACCTAGACCTGCTGAAAGTAAATTTTACCAGTAAGGTCAAGGCAAAGAATGCATTGAGCACCCCCGCCTTCTCCATGTTCTTTGTCACTAGGTCTCCTGTCCCCTAGTTTTCCTTTTGCTGTCAATTTAGCTGTAAGCCCTTCTTGTTTCCCACCACATACCTTGTCAGGCTTTCCTAACCCCATCGCTGCACACACCAACTGTGTCTCTAAATTCTTTCCATTTATGTTTCAGTTCTGTCAGGAGGGTCTTGTTCATTCATGCAAAGGTCTTCCCACAACCTGTGCTCAACTTCCTGCATGTCTGGATTGACAATTTTTTTGAACCTGGATGCCTAAAAATCAACCATTTGCCATGTCTTACGAATTCTTCCAAGCAGCCCCTGAACAGGAACTGAATTCACTATCTTATGGTCACTGCAGCCAAGGCATTCACATCCCTAACCAGTTCCTCCTTCTTTGTAAGTGTGAGGTACAACAAAGCACACTTTTTCATTGGCTCCTTGATCATCTTTTTCAGGAAGTACATCTATAATAATAGATGTACTCCAGAAATATCCCAGATTGCTCATACTCTATTGTGTTGCCTCTTCAGCAGATATTTTAGAGTTGATGTAATTGTAAAGATGAGGCTTCTTCCAGCTGCCTGAGGCAGGCTTCATTTCCTTCTTCCTCATCCTGTAGTCTGTAACAGACACCCACCACATTGATCTGCCCACTAATCTTGACCCATAAGCTTTTGACCACTACTCTATCTGTTCCAAGGCACTATTCCATTCCTGGTGTTCTCTTACAAGTAGGATTACTGTTCTGCTCACCATCCCAGATAGTCTTTCCTAAAAATCCAGTATCCAGGCACGGAAATGTTCCAGTTGTGTGAGCTAACCCACCACATCTTTATGATTCCAGTTAGATTGTAGCCCTGTAAGTACACACAGATTTCTAATTCTTCTTGTGTATTCCCTATGCTGCACTTCAGAGAGGCACCCGGTTGTGCTGATTTCCCAGAAAGTAATAATATGCAAATATTTTGTTTGTCTCAGCTAGAGAAGAGAATACTTGCAATTATATTTCCACTACAGAGAATGACCTGATATGTCTTCCTGACAATCACATCAGGAACTTCATTTAAGGTGACAAAACCTATTCAGTATCATGTGTTAAATAGCAGACATGACTCAACACTCAGGGCTTGACAAGAATGTGCAACTTCATTGCACTGGCTTTGTTATGTCAATTAGCAAAAAAAAATCTCTCATTAAACAGCATTTTGTCAGGCAATGAAAAGGGCAATTAAAAAAAAAA
Organism: Ceryle rudis; assembly: GCA_033439905.1. NCBI lineage: Eukaryota > Metazoa > Chordata > Aves > Coraciiformes > Cerylidae > Ceryle > Ceryle rudis. The sequence goes on from JAAGNO010021703.1 coordinate 8,969, forward strand.
AATACCATCAGGATAAAACACATCAAAGTCCATGACATTGGTTCAGCATTCCACAGAGAAAAACAATATATAGCAATAGAGTACATGGAAATGTTGTCTGGAAGAGAATACCGAAGGTCATCTATGTCAGTCTTCCACTCAAAGCAGAAATATTGCCAAGGTTGTTGAGTCATCCTAGGCTTTGTCTACCCAAATCTCAAAATAAGTCAAGGATAGAGGTTACACAATCTCTCAAGCTGCTATTTGTGGCCCATGTTCCTTATCACATCATTTGGCACCATTCAGAAAAGCTTGGATCCATCATTTTTGTAGTCTAGTGTAATCTAGTAGGTGTAGTTTATTAGATCTTCCCCATCCCTTCATCAGGGAAAAGTTCAGATTGGGCATTAGGAAAACGTTCTTCACTGAGGGGGTGGTTGGACATTGGAACAGGCTCCCCAGGGAAGTGGTCATGGCATCAAACCTGTCAGAGTTCAAGAACATCTGGACAATGCCCTTAGTCATGTGGTTTAGCTTTAGGTAGTCCTGAAAGAAGCAAGTCATTGGACTTTATAATCCTTATGGGTGATTTCTAGCTTGAGATATACTATTATTCTATGATTCCTTAACTTGCTCTCTGCAAGAATAAAGAGGCCCACACCCTCATGTCCTCCTCAAAAAGTCATATCTGATGATCTTTGTAGCCCTCTGCAGAATCTGTCTTAATTCCTCGATATCTTTCTTGAACTGCAGAGCCTATAACTGAACACAGGATCCAGATGTGACCTCTCCAGCACTGAACAGAAGGAAATAATAGCTTCCTTCAGTCTACTGGCCTTACATCTCCTATTGTAGGCCAGTGTGCAGCTCCATTTTTTAACAATGAGAGCTCAGTGTTGGATGATGTTCAGGTTAGTGTGCATTGTAAACACCAGGCCCTTTTCAGCAAGACTTATTCATGTGCTTCCCAGCCTGCACTGACATATGGGGTTACTCTGTCCCAGGTGCAGTTCTGTGCTTCTTGAACTTAATGTGATTGCTGGCCAAGTTGAACAGTGCTTAAGGTCTTTCTGGACTCACTGTAGAATAACTTCCTGTTCTCTTTCTGTCCCTCACAAATTACATCTCCTGATAGAAAGCTTTGACCTTCCTGATTTCAGCCACAAGTGTCCAAACAGTATTTTTTATACTTGTTTCTATGACTTGTAGGACTTCTTCTTGCACTTTAGTTGAGCAGTGACCATCTTGTTTAATCAGGTAGGGTTTTGGCCAAAATGTTGAATTACTGAAGAATGTAAGCTCAAGATGATATTGAATGACTGGACATAGTTTTATGATCCTTTAAGTTCTGATCCTTATAGATAAGCATACTCATGAAGTTTCAGCCTCTTGCTAGGGCCTGCAATAAAATGTTGGAAATCCCATTCTTTGAGAGTGGACATCTGGGCAACTGAAGAAGCAGGTCATGCTTTAAGCATCAGCAAACAATAATGTATTATGGTCAAATAGCATCAAAATAGATTTTAAAGCTAGGATTGAGTCTTAGAGAAGATGACACTGTTACATGGAATTAAAACCTTCTGGAGTAGTTGATAAGATAAAACAAGTCTGAAAAAGAAAGTAAAATTCTTGAAGGAGAAAGGAAAGCACATGGCCTAATTATGAAAGAATGAATAAACCTAAAAGACCACTTGAAGGCAACTGAATATGAGAAAACAGTTATGAGGATTACAGTTGGAAAATATATAACTGTAGTGGTTTTCAGGAAGAAAAAAGCTCTGTAATAAATATGGACAGAAGCACCAAAGAGTATCACTGGGTATCACTGTCACAAGAACAACACCAAAAATGGAAGTGATAAAACTGAGTTTGCTTCAGAAAAGTCTATATGATGACTACATCTTCACTGACCCTGTGGTAATCCAGAGCTGAATACATAAATTGCTGGAGATGCTTTCAAGATATAGAATACATGTGTATATGCTGTCTGGATGAGAAGTGGGGGTCAGATGTAGCACCCTTCAGTGACCTACAGACATGATACTTTTTTCATTCCAATCCATCTTCTTAATGATTTAAATGCAAAGATAGCATAGCTTAAGAATTAACTGCTCATTGCTCTCACTTTAAAATTTTACTAGTATGTGGATATATTAGTATGTTCTTGCATCTGTAGAGCTGATTTATCAAAATGTCTCTGTGCCACAGATAAAGGGAAAACAGGCTGCAGGTTTACTGCTTTCAGAAGAATTTATAGACATAGATTGTATTTTCTCAAAAACAAGTCATGTGAAGGAGGACTATCCATCACTGAAGATTATGGCTCCCCAGCCATGATTTGTGAGACTGTATTGTGAATGAGATTATTGTAAAGAAGATTTTGGTCTCAGATAGTGTGTAGGCTCATATATCTAAAGGGATTTAAGAACGGTAACATATAACTTTTAGTTGCCTTATTCTTGCTGTGGAATCCACAAATCTAAACCAGAAATGGGTGGGTTGAGTTACCAGGGCTAAGGCACATAGCTGGGAAGGTGAGAAGTCGTCCTAGGTTCCAACCTTTATTTGCCAAATTTTACAGATTATTAACTTTATCCAGAGCATTCTAGTGATGCATATCTACAGTAACTATCACTAAGATGATTACCTTATCCTGGCAAGTCATGCTTATTTGTTTATTCTTCTGTTCTCTCACTCTGTGTTCTGCAGAAATCTTCCCCATATAAGAACCTTTTCAACAGGAAGGGCACCTTTTTTTTATGGGTTTGTTTTATTTAGGTTTCTTTTGTTCCTGAAAAAAGATGCTTCTATTTTCATCTGAACACACACAGTTTTCAATATTTTTTTTTTTTTTTAAAGTAAAATAGGATTAGGAGCAGAGTTAGCAAAGAAGCTCTCCAGGACCCACTGTCCCTGAAGAGTTCCTAAGAGTTCTTAGCCCACAAAAAGAAAGTGCATCATGTCAGTGCTGGTGAGGTTTACAGACCTGAGGGAAAAGTGAAGGATGACAACTTGATTAATGTGCCTTTTCTCCAGTCATGTTACTTGAAACTTGAAGAGATAATAAATAAGGAAATATCCTATATGGATAGCACCATCCACTTTCAGCCTGAGTGATAATATTTGTAGTTTTTCCTATACTTAAGTGCTCTAAATTTTGTAGGAAGGCCTTTACAGGAAGGGAAGAAATTAAGAACTGCACAAGGGGGCAGAAAATTACTGTTAACAGAATCAGCCATTTATACTTCCTAGTTTTAGAAAATCTGCAAATCCTTGTTTGCAGTAGCTTCAAATGCAATGTTCCAGTCATTGGGATGATAGGGGATAAAGTTATATTGACTACTACTTCTACATGTTCCATAAGAGCAGCAGTTAGACAGGCACTTTGCAGCTATCTCTATGAAGATAGTCACTGTCTTGAAGAACCAGACTTCTAAGGGAGTGATTCAATTCCCTAAACACAGGCATTTATTTTTATTACAGAAGATCTGGCTATCAGAGACAGCTGTGGGTGCAGTTACAAACAGAAGCTTCAGAAGAGGCTGTTGGAGGCCAGGTAGGATATGCTTGGGTTTCTAAAATAGCATCTGATTCTCATTTAGGCAGCTGATCCACCCTGCCCCCCTCATTCATTTTTCAATGTTTCCTTAAATCTGATACAGCTGGAAAATGTACTCTGTCTTTTACCTCAGAGTGCATTTTTAGTCCATCTATCAAAATCAATGAGGCTAATGAAGTCATGCTTTCCATGGGATTGTCATACACAAACATACATCTCTGTCTATCCACATTTTCCATTTAACACCTTTTGAACAATTTCAGCCAATTTCACAGATGGACAATGGCTTCAGAGACAATAACTACCTACAAGTGTCATGTAAAAAGGCTGGATGAATGACCTTATTAGTGCCCTGACAAGAACAGAGTATGGAATTAATTTTATTATGGACATTGAAGAGCCATGTAAGAGAGAACTAGTATGAGCACTCCAGCATGAAAAACTTCATGTCAGGTTAGAAGCTCCATGAACGAGTCCATCCACAGGAAGCCAGGCTTCATCAGTTCCACTGCTCACAGAGTTATCATATTTGTTGTCACACTTCTACAGCCATCTCCATTAGCACGTTGTCCTGGTTTGAGAGGGAACAGAACTCATTCTGTTCAGTGATTTTACTTTTCAGCTCAGTTCTTCTAACTCACTGCACTGTCTGAAGTTAGCAGCCTGTTTTTGCAGGCAGTGTCTGCTTCTAGCAGTGGTAACACCCCATGTTTAGAGTTAGTACCAAGGACTGGTATGCATATCAAGGCCACTGCTGCATCTTCTGTATCGCATTGGGGGGTGCAGAAAAGTGAAAGACCACACCTGCAGGGAGGAGAGGACAGGACAGGTGACCCTAAACTGACCAGTGAGGTATTCCATCCCACATACGTCATAGTATAAAGCTGAGGTATCTGGAGGGTCTGGAGCTCTTCTCCCCTCTTGGACCGCTTTACCAGCATTGCTTGGCTCAGGTCCTCTTTTGGTTCCTTCCTCAGAGCATCTAAAGAGGACTCTGTCCATTCTGCCTTTGATCCCAATCTGTGTGTTCCTGAACCTGGTACCAGAATCCAGCTCCTGAACACAACTGTCTTCTGTGGGGCCCAGTCTGGGACTCTTCCCGTGCATGCTCCACAGCATCAGTGGTGATGGTGATTTAATTACCATCAGAGGGGTCGAGTTTGATACTGATTTTGTATATATTTGTAAATATCCAATCTTTAATATTATTAATTTCATTTTCAGTAAAGCTGTTCTAGTTTCCTCTTCTAATTGCTAAGTCTCTCTCCCTTATTCCTTTTCTTTTCCCCTTTGTGGAGGGAGGGGCGTTAACAGAGAGCATCTGTTATAGGTGTAAGGGGTTGCCCTGACCCTAAACTGTGACACATTTGCAACTCAAGTGGTATGGAAGCTGGACATGATGTAAGAAGCAAGAATGAGAAAATTTAGAGAGGTAAAGGCTCTAAACCAAATACAAAAACTAAGGTCAGTAGAGGAAGGGAAAGCTTGACATTTTTATTCTCATATTTTCAAGGCAGAAATCTAAAATAATGAAAAATAAAGAAATGTATAGTAACACATTTGTATCTGAACCAAGAGAAAATTTCACAAGTACTCATATATACCCTATGAAAATATTATGAAGTGTGTTAGTAGTTGGCACTTCCAAACTTTTGTGGAAACAATTCTACCATGTCTGTTTCTTCCATACTTGCTTTTATGGCTACTGCAAATCGTTTCCTTGCTTAACAGAGAAAGTTCTTGACACTCTAACTTATAAAAATAAGACAATTCCATGCAAATGAAGATTAATTGATCCCTTATTGATTCTACTGATTTTTATTTTTATTTGTTTTATTCCTATATATCAGATCAAAGTCCTTCTCTGTTATAAAATACCTGCATGTTGTCCTCGCTCTGCATACAGAATCATAGAATCATTAGGGTTAGAAAAGACCTTTAAGTTAATCAAGTCCAACTGTTAACCCAGCACTCTCAGGTCACCACTAAACCACATGCCTCAGCAACACATCTACATGTCTTTTAAATATGTCCAGGGATAATGACTCAACCACTTCTATGGGCAGCCTGTTCCAACGCTTGACAACCCTTTCTGTGAATAAATTTTTCATAATATATAATCAAAAACTCCCTTGGCATAACTTGAGGCCATTACTTCTTGTCCTATCACTTATTACTTAGGACAACAGACCAACCCCCACCGCATTACAACCTCCTTTCAGGTAACTGTAGAGGGTGATCAGGTCTCCCCTGAGCCTCTGTTTCTCCAGACTAAACAACCCCAGTTCTCTCAGCCACTTCTCAAGACTTGTGCTCTAGACCCTTCACCAGCTTTGTATTCCTTCTTTGGACATGCTCCAGCACCTCATTGTCTTTCTTGTAATGAGTGGCTGAAATCTCAACACAGTATTTGAGGTGAAGCCTCAACAGTGTTGAGAAGAGGGGGATGATCCCTGCTTTAGTCCTGCTGGCCACACTAGTGTTGATACAAACCAGGATGCTGTTGACCTTCTTGGACACCTGGGCACACTGCTGGCTCATGTTCAGATAGCTCTCAACCAGCACCCCAAAGTCCTTTTCCTCTGGGCAGCTTCTGAGCCACTCTTCCCTAAGCCTGTAGTGTTGCTGTGACTGAAGTGCAGGACTCGGCACTTGGCCTTGTTGAACCTCTTACCATTGGTCTCAGCCCATCAATCCAACCTGTCTAGATCCCTCTGCAGAGCCTTTCTACCCTCAAGCAGATCAACGCACCCACCCAGTTTGGTGTAATCTGTAAATTTACTGAGGCTGCATATGATCCCCTCATAGAGATCATTGATAAAGATCTTCCAATAGGACCACCACTTGAAGGTCTAGGGGAATAAACAAAAAAATGTTGTTTAGAGATTAATTTCTAAGAGAATCATAGAAGTTCAAAAATGCCAGAAACATACCATCTGTGAAATTTTCTGTCTGTGGGCTATGGTGTTGTGTTTAAGCCATGCTTTGACACATCATTTTATTCCAGTGGAAACTATCCTGTCCAGAAACTATCATTGCCATAGTTTCAGATAGCTCTGTGACTATAGTTTATTTTGCAGCAGCACAGGGTTTTTATCACAGCTGTTTTAAACTGTCTGATTAACAATTTAATGGGATTTAGTTGACCCTAAATGAAGGGACAGACAGCCTTAATGCCTAAAAGGCTGTTAGATTTATGCAACCATTCTTACTAAATGGCTTGCCTCAAGCATCACAGCAACCATTTTTTGAATTTTGAGCCAAAATGGCTACATACTTCTGCTTATAGTGGAATTTAAGGAGGAATCAGATGAAAGGTTTTAATTGGATTATCCCACAGGTATGATGTGAAGTTCATGCAATAATAAGTAGCAATATCTAGTACAGAGTTTTCTTTACATGTAACACTTCTGTTTTAACTGTAGTGGCCTAGGATCAGGTGTACTTAAGGGAACACACTGATGTAGTATGGATGAAGTGCTTATACAACCTTACATAACCTAATTGAGAACAGGCTTTTACAAAGTGTAACAATAGGATGACACATAGAGGAAAAGGAATAGAGTGAGCAGAGATAATGGTGGAATCGAAAGCACTTCTAAAGATTTTCATTACAAAGCATTGCTCAGTTATTTTATTTTATCTCGATGTACTAGAATATTATATTTGATCTTTTCCACATTTTGCTACTCTGTTTGAGGTATGGGGGAAAAGATATGCTGAAGAGCTCAGTTCTTTCTAATGTTCTGTCTGATTAGTCATCCACGTACAGGTCTCTTACTAATAGAGAATCCTCAAAGTGACTCAAAAGAAATTTAAAAGTTTGGAAGTCCATAGATATCCTATGTACCTTTATTCATTTTGGGGATGAATGTGGTATATGAACTTTAATCTCCTGATGCTAGCTTTTTAAAAAGTAAAAAAAATAACATACAAATACAACTCCATCTCTTTTAATTTATTATTTCAAGCTGATAGAGATTTATTCTGAATACTTACTCATGATAAAGAAATTATCTGTAGTAAAAATGATTGGTTCCTTAAACATTAAATTACATTTAGTAAAAAAAAAAAAAAAAAATTACTAAAGTACATTAGAAGCAAAGGATATCACACTTCATCATCCTACTGTCACCTAATATATAGCATAGAACATGTAAAAATAGGAGATAAACCACTGATATCTTGAGAAGAGTGCTCATCAAAGCTTTTACACAGATGTAAATGACTGTAAAAAGTGCTAGGCAGTAAAGAATGAAGCTTGATCCCTTCTAACCTTTAGCAACATGTCATCAGAAGGATCTACTGAATTCTCACTTAGCTAGCCAGGAGCCAAAGGCAACAAAGTCAACAAGTAACCATGAGTGAAAATAACAGCTAAAAGAGATTCAGAAGTAGACATTCATGCTGAATTTTGTTCCAGAAGGGCTAGGACTTCCTGACATTTTTGTCAGGGTCTTTGTATACCATTCCTGAACTGATCAGGTAGAATAGGGAAACTTTTGCCTCCAACCAAAGTATCAGGCATTATCTGTTGCCAAAAGCATGATGAGAGACTTAATTGTTCTTCTCTGGAGTGGTAAAACCTGTAGTGAATTCTTGTAATTAGGCTGACTGACACTGTAAGCATAGCTTGCCTACTCTGTTAGTCATCTCTTAAAAAGAAATTGCTGTATCTCTTGTGGTTACCTTGACAATCTACAATTTAAGCTATTTTCTAATGCAAGTTTACCACAAAAGTGCACGCTGTACATTACAATCAAATGGCTCCAAATGACTGCTAGCAGAAATTACGTTATCATTTAGGTAGAGTGGGCAATGCATATGCAAAACAATATGGAAATGCTCTTACCATTCAGCAAAGCAATTTGCAGAAGTTATATGGATAAGCATGCATTTCTTTCACGTTTTTAGATTCCTGCTGTCCCTGTGTTCTCTTTGCAACAATAATCAGTCTACATCACATCTCAAATAATTAAACTGAACAGAATGACACTTTCTTTAACAAGGGTAATTGTTCATATGTTGCCCCTGTGTAATGAGTCACCATAAACAAAAGGATGTGTTAATAAGTTTGCACAGCTGGTATTTTGGGATGGATCCTGGCTCAGTAAGGACAGTTTAGCAAAACATTCTGAGCATTATGATGTTTCAAGCCACAAAATATCCTCTGTTAGGAGGGAGATTTTCCACTGCAATGTTTATCTTTCCTTGCACTTTCAGCATCAGCAGCCCAGAAATTAAACACTCAGAAGTCTCTCTACTGCTGGAATGTGAAACAGGTTCACCTTCACAAACTTTAAATAAAACCATATCTTTGCTTAATATTTTTCATAATGGAACCAAGTATTCCCCCGTTTAGACGTGGTGTCAGGGCACTTCTAAAATTTAACACACTTCATGCACATACCTAACTCATTGCCTTGCTCTAGCTGCTGTGGTTATAAAAGAATATTTTCAATTCTATATAATAACAAAAATATAGCAGGAATGAAGAAATGAAGGATGTTATACTTTGAAGACATTGTCTTACAACGAATGCGAAAATCAGGGTTGCAAACCACCTTGTGTATCAGAAAAACGCTATTTGGGGAAGGAGGGGAAATAATCACAGTAAAACACTGGGACGATATTTTCTGAAGTTGAGACTATATATGCTGATAACCTTCATTTCCTACTTGAGAAAATACACCTTGAACTGTAACAGAGGGCACAAAGCTACAGATGGGGCTGAAGATGCTCTATATTTGCAGGCAGACATATATATTCTGCTTATTAAGTGCTATGAAACACTTTTATGAAACACTTTCCCAGATGAGTGTCACAGTGGACAGAACTCAGGTGGAAGTGTACTGTTGGAATTTCATAGACCATAATTATTTGGAGTTTGGGGTATCTACAGCCTTATAAAAATGGCTATCTGATTAAAGTTTGCTTTAAAGAATGAAACATTTAGAAAATGTTTCAGTTAGGCCTGTAGTGGTTTAAGGGTGAACAGACTGAGTGGGAGGGACAGGTGGTAAACCTAAGGCCCTGAGGAGTGAGAGGGCAAACAAGACATAACAAGAGGGAATGGCCTCAAGCTGCACCAGGGGAGGTTTAAACCAGACATTAGGAAATATTTTTTCACTGAAAGCATTGTCAGGCATTGGAACAGGCTGCCCAGGGAGGTGGTTGAGTCAACATCCTTGCATGTGTTTAAAAGCCATATAGATGTGGTGCTTGGGGATATGGCTTAGTGGTGGACTTGGTAGAGTCAGGGTAATGTTTGGACTCTATGATCTTAAAAGTCTTTTCCAACCTTGATGATTCTATATGGAGGGTAGAAAAAACAAGACTGATGGTAAATGGGATGCTTCCATATTTAGAGTGTTACTGATGATTCATGTGCTGTACAAAAATTACATCCATCAATGTAGTGCCACAAGCACACATTTTGAAGTTTTCTTGGTGAAATAATTTAGACAGCTAGTCATATTTGTGATTATCAACCAGAGACAAAGTGAAAGTCTTTCCTGTCACATCATAGGCTTTTTTTTCTGTAATATCTGTTAGCTTATTTAGTAAATACCAGTTTGTGCTAAGTGTTATGTAACACTGACCTCTCATTGAGTGCCACCAAACTACAGTATGAAGATTTAGTGCCTGGAAAGGTAAGTGGCAGGTAGGGATGCCTTGCTGCAGAAGCAAAATAAGGCAGCTAGCAGTCAGGCACATTGCCTACCACTGCACTGACAATCCTCTCTGACACCTCCCTGCCAAAAAGCGTATGTCGTCTCAGTGACCTCAAGCCCATAATGTGACTCAGAATCAAAGTGAAACTGAAAACAAAGAAGTCAGCCAACATCAGGGCTCAAGAGCATAATAAAGCACATTCTTCATGGGGATTTAGGTAAGTTTGGTTCAGACATCTAACTCATATATACTTTGATTATCATGTGCCCAAAGTGTAGTTTATAAGGACCTCTTTATTTACGTTGTTAACTCTACAATTACATGTTTAAAAAGATGAAGGATTTGTAATAGTTTTTCTACTTCTACCTATGTTCACAGGTACTGTATCTTCAAGACAGTGGGTGTAATGTGAAGCAGGGCCTTCAAGACTTTCTATACCAGCTCATCTGAGAAAATATGTCAATAAACATCTGGAAACTGGCTATTTTAAACCATAGCTTTTCTTCAACTGTGGTAGTGGCCATCTGACTAGACCTAGAAGCTTGTCTGAGAGCCATCCATGAACTGCATCCATGGCTTCAGGTGACATGGAATCTGCCCTCCACTTGCATGATTATGTAAGTTGGAAAAGTTACATGCTTTTAATATGTAAGGCCTAGAACTGTCCCTCTCTGCATAATCTTGGGACATGCATTTACAGCCATGATGCCTGCATGTTAGGGATTTTGAGACAAGGCATGATGTGATCATCAAAGGAAATCAGGAACAGCAGACCAGTACATACTCAGCACTCATTGAATCTTGTAACCATCCCAAACCGAGAAAGAACTGCATGGCTGATTCAGTCAGGCCTCATATCTTTGCTCTTTAAATCATACTAGAGATGTCTCCCCAGCTATCGCAATATCATATGTATGCCAAAGCCTTCTATGATTCTTTATAGTCCATACAAAACTATAGGTTGTCTTTCAGCTCAGTGAATATTCATGGAGATAGTGGACTTTAAAACTTACTCTATCAGCCAAACCTAACAGCAGTAAATGTAGCCAAGATGATAGAACTCAATGGTAAAACAGCCCTAGGGAAACACTTATCAGCATTTACTGATATGTCCCTGTATTTCTTCCCTGTCTCCACTATGTCAGCTTGTTAAGACATGACCTCCACACCCAGACTTTAGGGAATAATTGGTCCCTATGGTCTAGCACAAGTTAGCATTTCCTACCTGATGTTATCTGTAAGATTTCCTCTTGTGAAAACGTTTATTGTTTCTTGGTACATTTTTCAACACATTTCTCCCTCCTTGTATTTCACCAGAGCTCCTGCACACATGCTGGCCTGCATGTTACCCAGAAAACTTCACAGGACTGTGCTTTGCATCTCTTGCCAGCATGTTGGCTATTGAGATGTTGCTGGTATGGAATGTGCAGAAGCAAGGAAGACAAAATGAAACTATCACGCATGGAAATGACCAGAGATTTTCTGCAACATTCAGTAAGTCTTTTATGGCCTGATTTTGGAGAGACACAAAGAGATGTATTTGGTAGCAGACCAGCTGTTGGGTTTATACAACACAGATAGGACTGGTAAGTGATGTGAAGCTTGGCTCATTATCAAACTCATCTTACTTCCACAGTACGCTCATAAACTTTTCTATCTTTGAACCATGAATTCTGCCTAGTTTAGCTATGTAGTGCCACTGGTGAAATCCAAGGAATGAACATTTTTCATTATCAAACTCGAATCATGTTGCAAAGACCTCTTTCTTAGTTCACTTAGTGTGGATCTTATATTGCAGTCTCTGACTAATGCCACAGAAATGCCTGCTGGCTGTGGGTTCTGGTGATAGAATATTACATTAATGACTTTTAGGACAAATGCGCAGTCTGCTTAAAATATCTGAAAATTTATTTTCATGGCCAATCTTATGCAAAGTTCATTGCAGATCTCACCAATTTTCTTCATTCTACCTCTTAGATTTTGTGCTGCAGCTTCTAGGGCAGTAGTAATAGTATCCTGATTGGCATGATCATGAAATGGTTTTATGCACTTTTTTGTGTGTGTTTCTTTATTTACAACATCATCTACATTTTCTCTGGGCAGGTCATCTTCTTACAAAGGTCATTTCCTCATAGGAGTCTAGCATGGACACAAGCACAACTTACTTTCTATGCAGCTATGACAAACTTTTATTTTTTTAATTTCTACTTTTGTACATTCAATATTGCATACACATGGCTGTGTTCTGCTACACCCTCAGATACCTGAGGTAGTATATTGCAATGTCAATGAAGTCCATTATAATTTCTAGCTACATAGCTCACGGCATAATAATCAGTGGGCAAGATCATTTCTTTTTCTTTAAACACTCTATGATTGTCCCATTTGAAATAGAACTAACCCATTTTCCCTCTTTTCAACTAGATACTTTATTTAGATTTATTTCAGCACTTCTTCTGAAAGATCCAGGCATTCACTTGTGATAGTTGGAAGTATTCCTGAAGAATGGAATCCATCACCATCATTTGAGCCAAAAAGACACTGATATACTAAAATTACTCTTATCTTTTGACATAAAATGTCACTTTCTCAGTTGTACATTAATCACTGCATTCAGGATTATCAGAGGTATTGCTGACCATAGTCTGTGATTTACCACAGAGATTTGCAGTGAGGTTTTTTGCTTCCTAGCAACTAGTTAGATGGAAACCATTTCTTTGATAGTCTATATCTGTGATTATATTCAATTAAAATTTCATTCAATCCTGTATTTGACTTTTTTCTTAAATTTATTTATTTTTATTGATAATTTTCTGAATCCCTGGGATTGAATAAAAATGAGTTTATAGTGTTTCACCTCCTCCTCTGACAAGGCACCATAATCTATAACACTGGTTGTTTGGCACCACAAATCTATACACCAGTTTATCCATTTCATTTTCCAATGTCTACTTTCTACTTTTTAGGAGATGCTTAACCAGTAAGCTTTATCAACAGATGCTACTGAAAATTAAAACACAAAAGCTATGAGATTATTCTTTGCTGTCCATATACTTTTATGAATAAAGAAAATATTTTGAAAAGCCACTATCTACTCACACCCTCCCTTATCTCTAGACCTTTTTGTCTTTTTGTCTCATGATTCCTCTTTCAGTGTTGCTGTAGTTCTAAAGAAACAGCACAGTACATGGTACATTTAGATTAATCAAGAAGGTACCCATAGGAGAAAGAAAGTGCAACTGACTGAGAAAAAATGAGAGGCTGGAAAAGACAAATGACAAATTTTGGTAGAATATTAGGGAAAAATATTACTATCAGGCAGACATTATTGAAAATAATTTAAAAAAAAAAAAAGACAGAAATTATATGACCTAAAAGATAAAATTAAAATCTTCTTGGATTATTAATACACAATTAGATATAAATGCAGGAATGGTTCTATGTTGACAGGTAGGAGGAATAATCAGCAAAACATAACTTTATGACATCCAGTAGCAAATGTTCAAGTGCCAGCTCACTGATTGATGGAGACTGGGTGACTGCATAGAGCTGCTAAAATTTATCATGAGATACAATTGACCCTAGAGAAATTTAAATCAAAACTCTGCTAAGCCTGGAAACATTTCTGTCCTTGCAGGCAAACAGATTAAATGATTCAACACAGTAATAAAACATCTAATGATGGACATTTGTGGCTTTTGTCACACACTTCACTGCATTTTAGTGGTCTATCTAACATAACAATTACCCCATCTACCTAGTATTATACATAGCAGAGTGGCGATTTGTAGAAAAGCAGGATTAGGAGACCTAAATTTATAACACATGTAATACCCAACACACTGGATGACGCAAAAAAAATCATCTTTTCCCACAAAAACAATGAGAAAGGTAAAGCAGGTGCTGCCTCTGTAACTTTTCCATGCTCCTAAAAAAGATGTAAGTGGATCTGATCCAACCCATTGCATTAGTTTCACCTGATTTAAAATCTCAAATGATTTAAACACTCAATTGAGAAAACACTAGAACACATTCTCAAAACAAATTTAGCTAATTTCCTCTGGCTAAAAACATAGATGGACTCCACAGAAGCTCTCACTCAAAGGCCACATGGCATTCCCATAAGCAAACTTTGCTGTTCTTAAATTAGTTTTGTCTTTCTGTGAATTAATTGTAATACTGCTTACAGAACAAACTTCCCTCTTTGTTCCTTTTCTTTACAGATAGGGCAGCAGAACATCTATTGAAAGGACACTGAGTTGCCCTGACCAGTCTTCTCTGATATGTTTGAGCAGTAATGTAAAAGCCTAATGTAAACCTTTCAAAAGTAACTTTCTCTTTTACAGCTATCATTCCCCACTCCTTTGCTTTGCTACCTGTTCTTAAAAGTATTGCTACTGCAATCCCTTTAGGCACAGTTCTGCTAGCCAGAACAACCTGGAGTACATGCTACTATTTTGCTTACTATTTGCTTACCAGTAATTTAAATATTCAGGAATCTAGAATGACTGTCTTCCTGGCATGAACAAGTCAGTTAAGAGACATTTTGTACATGCCCTGAACTAAGAATGATGTGTCTTAAGTTCACAGATCTTCTCTAACAAAGGCAAATACACTGAATTAGGAAGTATTCCTAAGCTTCTTATTCCTCATTAAGTCTATGTAAAGCTGTCAAAACAAAAGAAGGCTGATAAGCTTTTTTGGATGAATTTATCTTCTGCTCATGTACAGAATCCAATTCACTTCCCCCTTCATATCCCTCCTCCCTCCAAAGCATTTCTTTTTTTTTTTTTTTTATAAAGTACTCTAATCTTCTTACTGTAGCACAGTTCTTTCTGATTAACCACCACGTTCTGATTGAGAGTATAGACATTGCAATTCCGTCCCTACATATTTCTTTCTTTACTGGTTTTGTGTTGTTCTTAAATTATGTATTTTTTTTTCAATCAGAAATGACTCACTGAGTCGTCTTTTATAAATAGTAAAATAGCCATATATAGCAAAAACATAATCTCTACAGGTCCCAACAGAGTGCTTGATATATAGAAAAAGAGCACTCTTTCAGTTGCTGTCTCATCTGATGGGAAATAAAAGTAGACTCCATTGCCTCTTGAAACATTTGGTTTACTTGAACATGCAGAGTTTCAATAACCAAAAGTTAAATTAATTTTTATAGTCTTTTTCCATCTTCATTCATTGTTTTTTGCATTACAGTTGGCATAGTTTCTCCTGAGCCAACATGCACTTTATCTATCGTTGGCACTGTTATTACCCAGGAGGCTCTGGCACCGTAGCAGATAGCGTTTGGATGATTAGTCAGTGTCGCGAAGATGAAAGTAGAATTAACAAACAATAAGTACAACATTAACACTGTTAGGCTTAGAGCGAAAGCAAAAAATATTACAGAAGCTCCTGGAAAAAAAAATGGCATTGTTTTTAGTCAAACTGACAGTTATAAAACTAATTAGTTTTCATTCACAGAGCACTAAGGTATTTTACGTTCAAGGACTTTTTAAAAGATGTATCTTCTGTGTTTACTTCCTAGGAAATATATTCTTGCTTTTGTTTCATTTAAAAGGGCTAAGAAGTTAAGATGTCTGGTGCTTTTTATCCTGCTCGTTGATTTTTTTGAAATTCTAGGTTGATTCTATATTTAAAATGATTCAAGTTCATGCCTTACCCACAAGAAGATAATAAACTAAGTTTGAAGACTTCACCCTAAGTTCACTTTCAGAAAAGTATATCACATAAAGTTGTGTTGTGGACTTCATATCAAAATATCAAAGGGACTTCATTATGCTGACCAGGCTAACAAGCCTCAATTCATTACCAATAATCCATATTTCACAGAGATATTATTATTATTGATGTTGATCTAGTAAAACTATTAAAAGTAGGACTGTGATTTTAGATTTTGAAAAAGTTTCATAGGAGAATCAGTAGGATAGTGTATCAGTCTGCCAAAAGTCTTATAAATCTGTAGACATTTAAAAATAGAATGTGAATAAGAGAATAACAAATTCTAAAAATTATGTCTGATTGGCATAGCAGAAGCTTCATGAGATTATTCACATGTTGTAACACAAAAGATCATGAAATCTCTGCAGGAAATGGAGGGATCAATAAGGGAGCAAATATATAACAAAAAAAGGTCTATTTTCAATTACAGAGTGCAGGAATCATAAAGGTAATGAGAATGCATGAGAAAGGAATATGTGCTTCCATGGATGCAAGATTACATAAACAGGAATTTTTATGAATAAATAGAATAATCATCCTACGAAGAAGACATAATAATGGGAGAGAGTTTTTAGTTGTATTTGTGGAGAAGACAGCCAGACACAATGTGTCCCTCAAGGTCTTAGGTTGCCCTTTGATACAGAGGTGAAGAAAGGAAGTAGCCGGTAGACTTTTCCAGAGAGAAACCTCTCCATAAGTTACATGATAATTAAAGCAATTTTAAGAGGAGTGACCAAATAATGGCAGAGATCCTAGTCTTTATAAATAAAGGGAACAGAACATTTATTGCAGAATAAATGTCAATAAACCCAGGGAGTTGTTGGGCAAGTCTAATGACAAAAGGGATTAAGGAAAACTGGAAGTTCCTCAAAGGAAAAAAACAGGGATAAAAGATAACCTGTCCTACTGCAGGGAAGAATTGGGATATGTAGTAAGAATCAGATCTGGATGTCTTGTTCTGTGATTTCAACCTCAAGGAAGTATACAGAAAGTAGAGTAGATTACATAAAACCATAGATAAATAATGTGTGCATACAGAGTCAAATCAAATAGGCAAAGGTACAAACTGAAGCACATCTCAATGCTATTTCATAGGTGCAAGTAAAGTATCTTTGCAGGTATATTCAGTGACACAAATAAAAGATGAAAAACAAATAAGGAAGCAAGTTTTTAAAAGACAAAGGATTCTGGTAATTTCTGACCACAAGTTAAACACATCAATAATAACATAGCAAGAAAAGCAAATATCATTTCAGAGTGCAAACAGAAGTGTAATTTACAATTACATGAAGCAATATCCCTTCACTTGGTTCAGTATCGGTAAGGTTTCAGCTTGAGAACCATGTCCTGCATTTTAAGAACATTAACCAATTGGAGAATGTCCAGAAGACATCAATGAGAATGATCAGAAGCTTAAAAAACATGATCTATGGGGCAAGACTGACTGAACCGAGGAGCAGGTAGATCTAAACAAAAGGAGACTCCCTGAGTAAGTACATCTCTTCTTCAGGCTAAACAACTCCAACTTTCTCAGCATGTCATAACTGGAGAGGTGCTCCAGCTCTCTGATCATGTCCTTCCCCCAGACTCACTCCAACAGGTCTATGTAGCCATAGAGCATATGAGTAAACAAGCTATGGGTGATGTGGAGTCCTAATCACTGGAAATCTTTAAAAGTACTTAGGCAAATAGCTGTCAGCAATAAAAGATAATGTTAATGCTGACTTTTAACTAGACAAAAAGAGTTGAAACACCAAGGTTTCTTTCCTAAAAAATATTCTATGATTTCATGAATACAAATAATATGGAGGATTTAAGATACAATGAGGAAGATGAACCCTTTCATGTTGGTTTGTCTGACAAAGTAAACATTTCAGATGTTGAAATTAATTTTTGTTAGCAATTTTTTACTTCTCTTGATCTACCCAATATATCAAAAAGCTGTGAGGGCTTGTGTTTGGTTTTTTTTTTCTATCAAGTCGAACATAACATAACCCTTAAAAACTATGATGTTTTCTCACTCTTAAATGTGTACATTTAACCTTCCAGCCAAACAACATTTCACTTCCTCATAGCTCAATATATCATATATACAGCTGTAAATTTTTTCTGTGCTCACTCAGACATGTAAGATTCAAACCAGTTTTCATCAACTGAAGTAAACTGAAGATGTGGCAATAATCTTACTCAGCAAAGACAAGTTTGTGACAACACTGCTGAAAATGCAGACTTCCACTGCATCCCATGAAAAAGGGTAGATGTAAAAACCTAGCTGCTAAGTAAAATATGTTCTGCAGTCTAATCAAAGTGTTTGCATGTCATTCTTGTTAGCCTGAACAGCAATTACATGCATGCCACAGAGAATGTGAAGGACAGACTTAACACTGGTATTTTTGTTCAGCACACACAGTACTTATTTATCAGTCTTATACTGGTCATGATTTTTTTTGATGCTGGAAGTTCCATTAAAAATATAAGTAATGCACTGTGTATTCAGACATTTAGGGTGATACGTCAAATAGTGGCCCAGACCTTCTCAGGGAAATGATATGAAAGCTGCTGCAGTGAAATCAATAAACCGAGACCATGCCTTAGTTTCTCAGCCATCATGTTCCAAGGCTGATGAAATTACAACCTATAAAACTGGCAAATTGCTATATAGAGGAAGATACTAACTTTTATAAATAAAAACATTTAATCCTATTTCAATGATTCAAATTCAACCTAGAAAATAGTGGGTTTCTCATTTTTTGTTTTGTCTTATGATTCGGTATTGCCCCAGGAGTGTCCTACCTTCAGTTATTTCTCTTTCACTCCACTGACTTCAAATTTCACCTCAAGCTGCAGTTCTCGAATGACACTAAAAACAACGAAATGGCATACCAAAATAAAAAAGATGCGAGCATTTCATTATGAACAAATTTTGTTGCTTTAATTGTTTTTCAAGCATATAAATGTGCTGTACAATGGAAGGAAAAAGGTCGTAACTAAACAACTGATGTATAACACAGAGTATTTGCAAGTTATTCAACATGGTTTTTGAGTTTCTTCAGTGTATAATACTTTGAATGCAATACAATTCAGTGGATGATATTAGATTTTTCCCATCATGTATGGAAAGACAGCATTTTCTGATGTGCTTCCAAATACAGACCAGCTCTTTGTTCCTCCCTGTCACTTTGTTCAGTAGTCCTGAAGAAATCATCCAGTTTTGAAGAAGCACCAAGTCTTTCCCCAGCCACCACTTTGTTCATATTGACTAAGTAACATGTCAATGAAGACAAAGTGAGAAACAATGGCCATTTGCAAGACAGTTTCAACTATAGGCCCATACTGTGGCTATCTGAAAGGACAGCATTAAGAATTCTTAATAAAAGCTCATTCAAAAACATTCACAAATAGTGCATTTTGCATTGTTTGGGTATCTAATTATTCCAAAGTCAATTTGTTACTATTAGAAATCCTTCACATGCATGGATACTATTGAATTTTAATTCTGCATTATGTAGTACAGTACAGTCAGTCTTACAGCAAATAGCATTGATAAAAAATGAGACAGAGAATTTTATGGTTTGGGAATCATGTCCTTTGGTTTCTTTACTTTCACTGAATCAGTATTGAATTTCTAACTGTGCCCCAAACTGTACAATACAAACATTGAGTTTCTTTGCAGCATCATTTCCTTACATTAGACTTAAAAAGTAGCATTGCAAAACTGCAAGTGGGAAAGTTCGAAAAAAATTGATTTCATTTTGTGTAACTGCCATCCCATGGAGATTAAAATTTGAAAAAATCACCTACCTATGTTGACTGACCACTTTATTTAAAATTCTGAATTTAGGGCATTTGATAAATTTGGAGCATAGGTAAAAGAATTCTCTTAATCTACATTGCCTGCACATTGTTATGGAAATTGATTTCTATTGGACAGTAATCTCAGAATAAGTACACTCTGTTAACTTTTTGTTATTGTTCCCAAGTACGCACAGATTTTAGTGGGTTAATCAACATCTAAGCAGGCCAGCTTCAATTATCTGCACACCAAGCAATAGCACCAAAACTTTAAATAAACCCCGCAAAATTGTAAGGTACATATGCAGTTAATTGTGCTGGTGTTTTGTTATTGTGATATAGAAAGCAGTAACTATTCAGATGTGTATTACCAGGGAGAAAGACAGGTATGGGAGAATGAGTATCTACTAGTGAATGAAGCACTGTCATGCTTCACAAGGGGTGTTCTGTACATCACAAGCTTCTGGTCATTGTGAGTGAACAAACTGTGGCCTGGCAAGGAAATCGACAGAAATTTGGTGCAGCTTAAGTAAAAATGCCACTGTGTGCAGGCTATGAAACAGACTGTTTCCCTCATAGAAAGAGCTGATAGAAAAATTTTGGAAAACAAAACAAATAATTTAAAACATTTCCAGAGAGGCCTCAAAATAGTACACTATTGAAACAATGCTGCAATCTCTCTTTAGTCAGGCAGATATCTGGCTACCTGTTTAACTCTAAGCACATGCTTAACTCCTCCTGAAGTAAACAGGACACAAAAACAAGCCTAAGTATGTTACTGAAGAGGAATAGAGTGCTGAACTAAAACAGAACAAATAGATTGAGTATGAGAGGTACTTCAGGAAGAGAGACAGGACATCTGTGTGCAGTTCACTGACAAACTGAAGGCTCTTTAGTGATATCAAGGGGAAAACACAGCAAAAACCCCAAGATTCTTGATTCCAGAAAACCACTGTGTCATTTCACATGGACCCATCACACTGGGCTACCTTTCCAAGAAAATAAAATTATTCTGTTGAAGGTTCTGTACATAAAAAGCTTACCACCAATTGAAATGACTGAATATACCAGCAGCAACATTTCCTCCCTTATGAAGTTATCTTCATGCTGCAGTTCTGCCATGATATGTATAATTATGTTTTACGTAATAATAGCACCCGGTGGATTGGATTGGAGTAATATGTCACTCAAAAGAACTGATTTATTTGCCAAACATCTTAGCTGTATGTGTAGCATTGCAGGGGGTATGGGAAAAAAAACAAGTGGAGGAAAAACTCTGATTCAATTGGCATAACAGAGATTTGATGTAATACATCACAGTTTGGGGAATTTTAATAGATTGTCCAAGAAGGACTGACTAGGGAATGAATAAGGGAGGTGGCATTCTCTCACATATTAAAGATGCAATAAGGGATGAAAGTTAAGAGCTAAACCTGCTGCATGTTGAAAATTAGGGAAAGAACACTTTTCAGATGGAGGTATATACAGACCATTTGCCCACAAGCATCATTTGGATGATTTTTTTCCCTGAATACCTCAAGGAATCATCTAAAGTACAGGACTGGGCATTAAAAACCTTATAAAAAGGGCAAATGGCAAGCCCAGAATGTCTACATAATTGTTGATATGCACTTACGATAGTTGTTTGATAGAAAAAAATTGAGAATGCAGATAGGACTGCTATTCTGGTGGGTTCAAGTCTTACCAGATGGCAGAGCAGACAGCAGGTTCAGTAGGAGTAACCAAGAACTGAAAAAGCACTTGGCTAAGAGAAAGGGAATGAAGAAGATTTTAAAAATAAACCAAATTATTTTAAAGATTGAATTCAGAAATCTGGTATGGGAGAAAAGTCTAAGAGGAAAAAGTCTTAGAGGAATGCTGACATTTCTTTAAGGAAATGACAGAGAAGGTACAAGTTATCCCAGTGCAGAGAAAAGCATGGAGACCATTGCTGAACCGTGACCCGTGTATACAGGGAAGTATAGAAAAGCAGAAATTAGGTTAGATTAGGTTAGATTAAAAAAATATTAGAAATTAGGTTAGATTATAAAAGACTTGTACAAATAAGTAGATTGTATAGACAGAAAGTCAGAAATGAAGAATATGAGAAGTAGTGTGTTAAGTGTAAATAAAAAGTTAGTCCATAATACAGCAGGGATGGAAAACTAACTACAGATGGTGGTGGACCAAAGCGTTAAAGGTACTTTTCTGTCTTTAAAGATCAATTACAAATTAGTGGAGCAGTACAATTTAGTAGCATTGCCAAAGGCATAAAGTCTCAGCGTGCATTTGAGAAAGAACATGTTGGGGAGAATTTGAAAAAAAAAAAAAAAAGTCAATTTTATTAAGTTGCCCAGGCTTGATTAATTTCTTTCTAAGTAGTTGAAAAATTGTCCAAATGACTCTCATATGTATAAACTCATAGAGGAAATAGAGATACCAGAGAATGGAATGTGATCAGACAGTGATCATATTTAAAATGAGGAAATAAGGTAATATGCAAGAAAGCAGATCAGCAGCAGATAGTATGGATCTCTGGAAAGTAAGCTGGCTTCAAAATAGTTTGGTTCTATCATGAGGTATCATGCTTTGTGAATAGAGAAGTGTAACTGCCCTGTATCTTGACTTTTAATACAGCTGGAGCTGATATTCTTACAGTTTAGTGAAATATGGCTTAGATGGAAAATGAATGACAAAGCAGATGAATAATAATACTAAACAAAATATTAATCAATCATTCCTTTTAAAGCAAAAGGGTGCCAAATATGGCCAGCAGAGTCTATTCTGGATCCAGCTGTGTTTAGTACTTTAACTGAAATCCATGTGAAGGAATAGAGCCCAAATATGTGTGCATAACTTGTAGATTACACGGAGCTGAAGAGTACCACCACAAGAATATATAAGCTTCCTGGGAAATGTAATTAAAATTTAAACAGGAAAAAAAAATACATGGAATAAACTTAGGATTCAATAGGAGTGAGATGAAAGTTATTGTAGACGATTTATTTTACAAATGTAATAAGCTATCAATATATACGGTGTGTTAATAGAGATTAGGTAGTAAAAAATAGCAAAATCTGATAAATTAGGTGAATTGTAGCCTGTACAGAAGTGAAAAATGTCATGCTACTGAAGAAAAACCAAACGACTGACCAACCAACCAACCAACCAACCAACCAAAATATTCCAGGCAGTAAAGAGAATTTTATATATAAGACAAATGAAATAATTCTCCCACTCCACAGCAGTGGAAAGTCTCAGCGGCAATTTTGCAGCCAAGTTACTGTATTCTTTAGAAAAAAATATAGCACAACTAAGACAGTAAACAGGAAAGTAATGGGAAAATAGGTGCACATGAAGAGAGTTAGGATCAGCCTATGTTGCTTAGCCTAAAGAAAGTAAATTTAGGAGGATAACATGGTATGGCACTGATGTCATAAAACATAAGAGGTTGTTACAGAGAAGGAGGGAATAATCTGTTCTCCAAGAGATAAAAAGCATGAATTGCAGTCAGGAAGATTACTGTGATATTATCATAGATTTGTGAAGCATCAGAATAGATCGTGTGGGGGGCTGTGAAGGCTCCATTATTGGATTCCTCTAAGACTAGATTAGAAAAACTTCTCTCAAGATTGAATACATGTCATCGATTCCTCCACAGAACTCCAAGACCTTCCAGTTGAATTCTCAGGGCTTTTCCCAAGAACTTTTATTTTCCTAATTTCCTTCTATTTTTTCAAAGTCTCCCTTCTACTCAATAATCTGCACATTTCCAGTGACTCCTCTTTCACCCTTCATTAGCTACCTCTTCATCTCCAATTTAAAGTTATTTGAAAAGGTGCTACCCAGTATCAGCATTTTCCAGCTCAGTTGTTGTAGGAAATGACAGACTTCAAATCCTGGAGCAAGTAATTTCATTTAGAGCTTCACAGATGCTGATACAGCTCTGCCAGATAGTGCACCAGATGTCCTCATGGACCATCCAGGCATCCTTCTTAACAGATCTATCCTTCAGATGTCTTCTCAGAGATCCATCAGTGCCTGGGGATACAATGAACACGTGTATCCCCAAGCACTGATGGATCACTGAGAAGACATCTGAAGCAGCTACATCATGACTGTCTCACAAGGGCTGTCCTGTTGTCTTTCATGTGTCTGAAATGCATGCTGGCAGCCTTACTGCTTACACTAAGTCAAACACACTTCAGTCAATTTCCTTCTCCTTCCATTCAGTTTCCTTTTATGTTCCTTTTTTATATCACATATTCTCCATCTTTGATTCCTTTACCTTCTTCCCTTGTTTCATCTACTCCATTTCCATTTAGTATGGCCAAAGGAAAAAAGCTATTTCGGTCTCCTACCCACAGTTTTGACTTTTCCCATGATTCTTATAACACTCTGATACTGAATGAATGAAGAACCAGTGATAACCAAATTCCAGACCCAGCTAGAAATTCAGATTTGTTCTTTAGCTTCACTTTATGCTACCGGTTCACAGATGGCTGAAGAAAAATCATGAGTTTTGATGTATTTACATGCCAGTGGATAGCATATATCCACTTAAGTAAATTTATTTTTAAAATCTGGGAAAATATAGATAATAAAATCTATACTAATAATATCTACATTTTAGATATGAGATAGACATTACACCTATTTTTACATATTTAAAAAATAATATAGACAATAGAAGTTTTGTAACAGCACCTCAGTTCCTATTTCAACATTTCCAAAATAAAATATTTGGTCTTTATTCTGAAAGGACTTTATTTTTCAATTTTCGTATTTTAATTCCAATAACAACTGCAACACATTCCAAATCTAAAATGAAATATAACATTACAAATAACCACAATTCTGCCACTGAACCAAATTTCAGTTTTTCCTCTCTGCTTTTCCACATTTCCTTGCTTTTACTTCTGATTTCTCAACAGAATTTATCAGTACCTCAACACAGTACATCAAGGCTTTCTTGCATTAATGTAGTAGAAAACACTACAGTAGCAGTTAGGACTTAATTAGCCTGTGTCCCAAAACTGTCATTAATGATATAGGCAATGTCTGCATTACTAAGTGTTATAGAAGCAGAATAGTAGATCCAGATGGTTGTTCTGGAGGCTCCTCTCATCTCTGTTATGCGTGATTCAGAAGGTTTGCTTTGGATTAAATTTAATCTGATCTCCTGGACCAAATATCTCCTTTACATATGCAGCGTTCTGAGGAGGAAACAGGTACCACCCAGGAGGGCCTTGCGATGCCTAAGCCCGTGCACTGCTTTGGACCCTAATGTGAAACACTCATGTGCTTTGTGGTACGGCTTGCAGCTGGGCTCCTTCTGGAAAGGGTCAGACTGGTTTAGGAGAGAGAGAGAAGCTCTGATGAATGCCCACATTGGGTGAATTCATGAACAATTACTGTAATAAAATAGGAACAATTTTTTGTTGGTTGCAAATATTCTGAAATTCAGAATTCATCAAATTTATTAAACTTTGTCAAATTATCATTCTATCTCAGTAAAACATATTGCTACTTTTCTACTCTGAGGTGCATTCCATTCATCCCACAGTGAGCAAGATCCTAAATCAGGATTGTGCAACAAGTGATTTAAGTGATTTAAAACACTCACCTGTGTCATATATTTAGAAGCAAGAAATCAGTGATCTTCTCTTAACTTTTTCTGAGTCACTATTATAATAATGGGTAAACCCTACTTCTTACTTTTCCTTTCAAATAAAAGTATTCTCTGTTTTAAGTTTCATGCTCTCTAAATAATACATACATAAAAATTAATCATCTCTCCTTGAATTGAAACTGTTATATACTTAAAGACAATGAAATAAAATGCTGCCTTGATTTCAATTTAGCTTGAAAATATTTCTCAATTTACTTTGGTGTTAAACTGTTGGCCATTATTGTCTATAAAATCATCTGTAGACCAGCATGATGCAGTTTGTTAAAAAGGCAGTGATCTAGTCCATGAAATAATTTTCTGCTCCAAGTCTCACTTTAACATCTACTTCTTGATCTAAGCATCAGCATTTTTCTCTTCAAGAGAGCACTATTTCTGTCCCTGGAGAAAGCTGGAAATTTTACCAAGAAACAAGTCAGCAAAGAAATGGACTATGAAGCTCCTATTAGTTGGGATCACTGCCTCTAAACATCTGCCACCTCTAGCATTATAAGACAACTTTTTTTCTCCTAGGAAAATTAATCTCAAGGTTTTTTTAAGATCAGTTTACAACAGCCTTTTAATACTTGCAGAGATATTTTCATACAAACAGTTGCATTAATGAAATTTAATGATGCTATCTATATTACACCTCATATGATCCAATCAAATCAAATCCCTATTCACATCAGACAGTAAGGAAATAAATAATATTATTCTATTTATTTCTGAAACACACCACTTATCTGATATGTCTAGGAAGATTCTGGGTTTTCTTTTTAGAATTTTTTTTGTGGATTTTCCATTAATCTTAACAGTTGGAATGACTGCAAATAGTCAGAATTTGAAAGAGAAGTTCCATCATAGCTATCCACAAAAATGGGCTTTTCCAATGTGGATCAAGGATATATTCCAAAGGTAGGAAGAAAGGGAATGCATTTGAGACATCATAGTATATTTTCTTTTTGAAATGCATTATCACTGATCCAAAAAAGTTAAAACTGCTTTTTGTACAGCAAAACATAGCCTCATTAGAAGTAGAAAGGGAAGCTGCAGAGAAAATACAAGCAGAAATGAAGACTGTATGCACATACTGTGAAAGAAACAATTCTTTCTCATTTTACATATGTTGATACCATATTTCTACCTACCATTTACCCTCTATAAACTTTTTTCTTTTTTTGTAAATGCTATGGCAGGCTTTACTATAGCAAGGTTGTGAAAGAGATTGCAAAGTTTAGTTGCACTATGCCATGGAGCTTTGCTGACATTCTCATAGCAACAGCAAGCAAAATATGCTCCTTAATAGACCACCTTAGTTTTTAATAGCTTTGCAGTTATTTTCCATTCATCTAATTTTGATCCAGACAAATAACTGAATTTGTCATTATCCCTTGGAGGTGTAATAGTGCAGAATATTAATGGTAGGTCTAGACACCACTACTTTAATGATGTGCCCAAATACTTTGCTGCTGGAAAAGATTCCATTTGTCAGTTTCTAACAGACAGCTACTGAAATTGAATTATCATGTTGTTCTGACTTTGATAACTATATAAAATATTTTCTATCTACTGTTCTTAATTCAATATCCACAAATAAATATTCAATGTCAAAAATGTCTAATATGTCCATGGGCTTCAGAAGACTAAACACCATGGTGGTAATGAGCATGTTACTGGATTAGAGTACTTGGAAAAGACAGACTTGGGATGTGAAGTGGGAAACAGAAATTTGTTAAGGGAATTACTTGTTAAAACTGGGAAAATAATCCCATGTGAGGTTTCTCCAAAATACTCACATTTAAAAAAACTATTTACTAGAACATAGAAAGGAATATTGCAGGAATAATACCCAGACCCAGTGAATGACTGCTGTTCATTCAGATGACATTATGGTAGTAATGTAGTTTTTTGACCCTAGTTTTAGAAGTTGCAAGGCTGAAGAGGAACCCCCATAGTTTTCTTAAGTGATTTATTCTGTTCAGTTTATTAGTACAACCTGTATAGGTCTTCTTTAGCAAGACAAAGAGCTACAGGAATATACAGAGAAGTAACATAATAATATAGAGAAGTAACATAGAATAAAAATATTGGTGCAATGACAGGCAGTTACAATGGAGAAAAGTAAATAGCATGTTATAAGAACTTCAGAGGACATTGCACTTTAATGCAAACATCTTGCACATAAAAGTTCAAAGTAATTAAACACGTCTTAGGCCCTGAACAAGTGGTTTCTGTATGCTTCTATACTTGTACAAATGTCCTGTGAAATGCAACAGATATGGAACCAACAATGTTTTTAAAAAAATACTCTGGAGATCCAAAGAACACATTAAAGCACCATAATTACTCTTAAAAGTATTTACTTAGCTCACTGAATTTTTAAACTGAAAGCTGACGAGATATGTTGTTATTTGCATGTGAATTTTCAGTTAGATGCTGTACAAGGATGAATTCTTCATGAATGAACAAATTAATTTTATTTCTCAGGATTTTCTTGTTTATAATTATTTATTACTTATCAGCAAATATGTTTCAGGAGCCACAGATGCCCCAAGGTGTGCTGACACTGCTTATATTTGACAGGAGTGTTTGATGATTTCTTTACGTTTCTTTATGTTGAAAAATACCTCGTCAACTCTTTTTGTTAGGCAAAGCTGTCTGAAGATGTTGTAGCATATATTCATCCAGTAATGTAGGATAACAGCAGGATGTAAGAGCAGATCTCGGGTCCTGATATCATAAATTTGTTATATGACTAAGCACACTAATTTGCTGCTCCAGCAAAGTTTTCACCTGGTTGTTCTTTATACATAATTTTTAAAAGTTCCCTAACCTACCATTTTTTTTTAGCATATTTTCTTCCTTAAGAACATAATTACATGACAATTTTTATCCTTGCAAAACTAAGTGAAAACAAAATGTACCAAAATAACTTCCTTAAAAACTGCTTAGACCATCTCCATTACCACACTCTCAAAATGGAGGAATAGTCAAGATTTGCTCAGCAAAACAAGTAGGTGAGTGCGAGATCCTTCAAAAATCTGTTACACAGGTAGTTCAGTGTTGGCAATGTCTGTGAAAGTCAAAGAATTACAAAATGGCTGAGGTTGGAAGGGTCTTCTGGAAGTCACCTGGTCCAACTCCTCTGCTCAAACAGGGACACCTAGAGACAGTTGTTCAGAACTGCATCCAGAGGCCTTTTGAATACATCCAAGGATGGAGACTCCACAACTTCCCTGGGCAACCTGTGCCAGTACTCAGTCACCCTCACAGTGAAAAAGTGTTTCCTCTTTTTCAGTTTGTGCCCATTGTGCAGAATACAACAAAGGCACAAAAAAGAACTTAGAAACTGGGAAAGAAGAGGAAATAATGTGTGTCAGCTGGATGCTGACACATAAGAAATTTACATGGACTGCCACTGCTGTAGACATACATGCATTTGTTATTGTGGAAAATTCTGAAAGGATTTTGTCCCAAAGCCTCTGAAAACAGTAAAGAAAAGCATTCCTGACCATTCACAAGCCACTGAAACCTCAGATGCCAACTTTGTTTTTTTAAAAAAATCTAAACATTCATTAACAGAAATAGGTACCACCCTACCACAGTAGTAAGCTGATAGGCACATTCAGCATACTTCTCCTTTGGCATTCACATTGCAATACTATTATTAAACCATTGTACAGTCTATAAGTCTGGTAGGATGTATTTTGGATTTATTATATAACAAATAACTTGAAAATGTCTTAAGAGCAGACTTTTGTCTTCCTGAAATGATGCCAATCCAAGAAATGTGGTCAGCAAAGAAGTCCTACGGATGCTGCACATTAAGGTCTTTGTTATTTCCAAGATTGATTACTTCAATTATTTATTTTGGGGTTTCATTGATTGCACTATTCAAATACTGCAGTCTATGACAGATGCTACAGATCAGATCACATACAGAATTTTGATAATGTGAAAAAATAACTCTATATAATTTAACTCATCATAAACTTCCTCAGGGCTTTTAAAGGATTGCTTCCTCTTTGAAGGATCCTAAGAAGTAATAAGTTATATGTTTGAGTAGCAAGTGACTGGAAGGAAGAGCTGAACATCTTAGT
This sequence comes from Ceryle rudis, assembly GCA_033439905.1. Taxonomy (NCBI): domain Eukaryota; kingdom Metazoa; phylum Chordata; class Aves; order Coraciiformes; family Cerylidae; genus Ceryle; species Ceryle rudis. Next base: position 38,484 of record JAAGNO010021703.1, read on the forward strand.
AGTCAGTCCTGGGGAAAACACTTCAGGATTTTATTTTGTTATTAATTACCCGTGTGCTCACAAATGTTAGTGGGAGTACAAATGAAAAAGTAATTATTAAAAAAAAAAAAAAAAGTTACTCCCCTCAACTGTATTCTTGTGCACAAAAACCAACCAACCAACCAAACAAACAAACAAAAACCCCAACAAACCAAACAAACATAAACCAAGCTATATCTCTCCTGCAGTCCAATTTCCCATCGCTTCGGCTGCATGCCTCTTGATGAATTCCTTTAAACTCTGATGTGTTTGGCCCACCAACATGGATCAGGATTAAAGATTTGAAAATATTCCATTCTACATAGACTGAAGAGACCCAGAGGCTTTGTGAAGCCTCCTTGACTTTTCATCTGATGCAGAAAGACTCCCGAATAGCACAGAAATGGCATATCAGTATCTTTATATAAAAATTTCTTGCTCCCTTGGCACAGAAAGATACTGGGGAAGAGAAAGCTAGAGATTTTCTTTGGCTAGAAATGTTGCTTTACAAAAGCTATCACTAAGCTGCTTTTGGTTTTGCTCCTTAATTCTTACCCACAATTCACTTCTAATAGTATTTTCTCTCCTAATGATAAACAAAAAATCAGTAAAAATTTCCTTAAATTCTGTCAAGAAGCAATGAAGAGTTCTGGAGATTTACTGTGAGACAAAGGGGAGGGCAAAATAAACCACAGGTTGTAGGGGTAAAAGCAGAGAATGTGTCTGGAGATTTAACTGCTTTACTTTCATTATTAAAATTCTTGCCAAAATATCTCTCTGAGCTAAAACTCTGTCTTGGTCCTGGATCACATTAAGAACCAATCAACAATATTATTACAGTCAAAATGACAACAACATCTACATTCTGTTGCACACAAAGCAATTGGCTTTTGATACTCCAGAGGATGCTATGAACTTTACTACCCTTTTTCAGACACAGAAAATGTGAGAGCTGCTCATGTTTTGCATCTATTAAAGATGTATCTCATATTTTAAGACTTATCTTGCCATTTTTCTTTTGTTTTATCTTTCCTAATAAAGAAGACAAATGTAACATATTTCCACTGAAAAAGAAATAATATCAATATACTGTAGTTGTTCTCTTTGTCTACAAAATATTCAAAGAGATTTTGGAGGAACTGAACCAGCAAAGAGCGTCAAACATATCATATTACTTTCTCTTCACTTTCACTTAATTTTCCTTCCCTCTTCTCAAGAAGCAATTATAGTTTAAAACCTCAGTAGTCTGCAAGTGATCATATGCATAACGTGTGGACCTCTATCATAGTTTCAAAAATGGGGGGTTTATTAGGTGGAAAATCCAAAATGATGAGTAGAATATAAATAGAACTGTGCAAAAATAAATGCTTAGCTTATTCCAACTCAGCTGGTACAGGACCACGAGAGAGGCTGATGATTAATATTTTATGTTTATCTGAACTGCTGATTGTTTCAGAGTTCCTGGCTATCACAAAGGTACTATTTCTAAATATGGAGAACAGATATATAAAAAGCTTTAAAACTGAAATAAGGGGTGTTTAATATTTTTAATTTTTATCTCCCATGGACATTTACAAACTCCATTTGTCAAAAGCTCAGTGTTTAAGACACAGGGACTACAATGAGAGAAATGGAAAGGGAAGATATCCTGACATGTTTGTTCAACAAAGTGAAAAGCCTCTGGCACAATACAAGCATAACAGTGGACAAGTAGGACAGAACTGGCTGTACGTAGGAGTCAATGGTCTGATACACTATCTGTAAATATTTTTTTTTCCCTAGGATATTAATCTTGTAATTTTTATTTCCCAGTTGTCTTTAATTTCAGCAATGAATCACTTTACCTCAAAGAGGATATTGATACACAGGTAATCTCTACCCACTTAAGCATGCATTTTGACAGTGAATACACCACAGCATTAGTCCGGGCAAGTTTTGAGCAACACTGCCATTCACAGGAGAGGTGCTGTGAAGAAAATGAGCAAGGGCCATTCAGCCCATGGTGTCACCTGGACCAGCATACTGGGGACAGCATTCTTTCAAGAAAAAGACCTAACACCACCACTTACTACATCTGCTCATCTGCAAAGGGGGCAGCTGTGGGAAGCAGAGACAACCTCTCTTGCCTCAGTTGTTTGGTTAGCACTTCTATTGCCTCAGAAATCTCAAGAAAGAAGACATTTGTATCTCACAGAACAGTAGTATTATGGATGCACGACTGCCACCTAGAGAGGCCAACAATATTTAATCAGTTGGAAATGTACTTGAGTGGCTGTATTTACATGCTGATGTCTTTCAAATATCTAAAAGACCTTCTAGGTATTAGATTTAGGTATCTAATTTACAGTATTTCTTCCTGTGCCTTGTTCATCTTCCAAGTAAGGAAAGAACATTAAAATAAAACATTAGATAATTCTTCATTGAGTTGAAATCAGGAGACTAAATTTTTATTAAATAGAAGTAGCACATATTCTGTAAACTTCATACAGTAATATCTAGATGGCCCCATACCTACAGGTACTACCTCCATCATGGAAAAACAATTCTTTCCCACAGGGTGTTTTCAAGCCCATTTCCAGCTATGCTGTATACAGCTGAAGCCAGCTAATACTTGTACTCACTCAAACTGGTAAACTCCTCAGCAAACCACAGGCTCCCTAATAGTTCTGTATCTGGGTATATGTAGATATGGCAGCAATGTGACTTGCCTGCTTTATGGGTTAAAGACATTTGACTTTAAAGAGCAATGCTGGTTTGCCTTTTTTTAGGCTTTAAAAAAAATAAAATAGTGGCATGAGAGAAGGACCTTTCTATTATCCTTGCTCTGGAGAAAGCTTTGCAAGGGAGAGTTCTTGACTAATAGCTCACATTAGGAATCAAAGACAAGGGTAAAACTAAGAAAAAATGTCCAGAAAATACAATCTTAAAAAAAAAAAAAAGGATGGGTAAATATACAGGTATGACAGCATTTTGGGATCAAGTTGTGGGAAGTATGAAAATGAGGGAAGAGCTGTAAGAAGTATTGCTGGGTCTGTCAGACCACTTACCACTTAAACTCTGCTCACAAGGGACAGTCTTACCTTGTTGGAAACAAGTAAACCCAAACTATTTGTACAGTGGGATTAAGAACCAGAACAGATGCATTTGCTTAAGGAGTAAATATTTATTTGTATGTCAAATCATAGAGCAAAAAAAGACAGTAACATGTAGGCAATTCAAAGAGACCAGTTTATAAGGTTTGATGAAAAGTGGGAAGGGGAGGCCCTGATGATGATGGGCTGAGAAGCACAACAGACAAGGTTTAGGCTAGAAAAATGGACCTATAGCTGTAGACCAATGTCATTCCACTTCAGTGAGATGGTCTCAATCATCTCTGAAGAAAGCATTTTACTTTGTCTTTCCTTCCTTCCTTCCTTCCTTCCTTCCTTCCTTCCTTCCTTCCTTCCTTCCTTCCTTCCTTCCTATGGTATATAACTGGTACGTAAGGATGACAGGAATACCCAGATCTCAATTAGCATGAAAATCATTCTGGTGTGATATGGGGAAGAGTGTGACAAAGATGCAAGACGGTGTTATAAATGATGAGAAATACAGCAATCAAATAATTCTGATAGGATCTTGTGATGTAAGCTTATACGAAACTGATGTCCTTTTGGGGAGGTTGGTCATTGCACTGATCTGGTTCTAAACCTGTCAGCCACTTCTGTGACCTGTGTACAGGGAGCCGAGAAGGACAGCACATCAGCTCAGGTTATTTCAGCATCCATAATGCAGGCCACTATGGAGATGGCTGATTGGACAGAAAAGAAAAAAAAAAGAAAAAAGAAAAAAGAAAAATCAAGGGATACTATTACTTAGAGTTTCTGACAATGTTTTGTTACATGTTAAAAAGAAGTGGCTTTCAGTCACCAATCCTTACAACAGTTCATATAATCAAGATATTCCTCCATATTAAATCCTTAGAGATCTTAATCTTTACAAGTCACACAGAGAAAGACATATTGCTTTCTAGATATTAAAAACCTATGGATGAGAGGGCAGTATGACCAGGCATTCAAAGTATAATAAATCCCCTTTAAAGAAAGAATAACACCATTATAATCAACATTTCTACGGGCTTGGTTCTGCCTTTAAATTCCTGAGAAATCAATAGATTTTCACTGAATAAGCCACTATCACAGCCAACTGTAAAGTGTTATGTTAGACCTAATCAGGAAAAAAAGAGGAAGAAATTTGGAAAAGATTGACATTGTAGGGAGTTCACCTAACAAAACTCCAGAAGGCCCATGTTAAACATACATATTAACTTAATATAAGAAAAACAGAAATTTTCAGGCAGATCTTAGGTACCAGCATTGCTGCAGCTTCTGTCAAGGATTCAGAAGATACACCAAATAGATTACGAGGAATTCCAGCATGGACATAGATCTGTAATAAAAATTAAACAAATTAATAAAATAAAACTATGCAGCAAGATCAACCAGTGTTTGAACAAGCTGCAAAAGACAGCAAAGTAGGACTTTCAGTACAAAGGAAAAATTTTTAAAAAGGTAAAAAATCCCAACAAAACACTCTGGATTTGATGTAATTCAAGAATTTGGGTATTTGTTCCTAAGGAACAAATCTATCTTTCCTATCTATGACTATGCAGCTATGCCTCAACAAGAAAATTATAGATTTAAAAATTGTATCCGGAAAGAGCTAGACAAAACATTATTTGCTAATAATGAAACTCGTAACTGGTGGCATAGTCCCAAGATCAGGTAGCTTGCTGACAGTATCTACATCTCTAAAAAACAAATTTAATTTTTCCAAACTAAAGGTGAAGGATTGAGGACTTGTTAGTTTTAACAGGGACAATTAAAACTGTGTGGGGTATGTGTGTGTTTGTGTGTGTGTAGGTTGCAGTTCCCTCTGGGGTGCAGAACAAAGAGTTGAACTTTTTGGGAAAACAATCACAGGAGTTGGGCAGCTTTATATTTTGAAGGTAATAGTCTTCATGGAGGAGATACACTAATGGCAGATGCTGCTGCAGATACCTACAGGGACATATCTACATGCAAATCACTCACACCAGGTTCTGTTTAAAGCCAGAGAGACACAGGCAGTCTCAGAAGGGAATCACAGTGGTTGTACCTATGGATGAATGAAGCATGGACCAATGGCTCATTTACCATCTGTACATTTGTCTGTGAGTATATATAACCACTTTGGATTCACTACCTTGGCAAGAAATATAACAAAAGCACTAGAACTGTTAAGCTGGTTTTATTAAAATAAACAGCATATGCATGAACATCTGTTAATGTAAACAACTCTAAATACTGCTGAACTGTATTGTCAATTGCCACTTCAATAACTGCTTCACTGTGGCAACACTTGTTGCAATAAATATGAAATATTATCTTGAATTTCAGAATGCAAGCAAAAACTAGCATAAAAATGTGAGGAACACTGTCACTATTTGCAGAGCACACAGACTTTAAAAAACAATTTTCAGAAAACTGTAATGAGAAAAAAACAGCTAATGATTTAACCTTACTCCCTCAGTACCTAATTAAAACAGGCCAAATCAGTTGGTTTGACAGGGATTAAACAAATACTTAACTGGTAATTAAATTTGTGGTTTTGCTGTCCCTTTCCCTTGCCAGTATGGAAATTTATAGACTGTTCATGATTTTTTTAGTAAAATTAAATTAACAACTCACATCATGCTATGTATTAACTTCACCTCTCACCTCTTCATAGGCACTACCTAGGTGTGTACAAAATTCTCTTCCAGGTTATTTTTGTCTCTTGTAGTGGTGCAGGGCTACTCTCTCATTTTAAAACTTGGTTGAAAAACTGCATCCAGAATCACTGCAGCCAATAGCATTTCACAAATGGGTTTACCCTTCTGCAGCAAGGCATCTCATAAATATTTTAGGACAGATAGTCACAATTTGATATTTGAAATTCACCATGTGCTGGTTGATTTGAATTAAGTTGCACAGTATTGGGAGATTGAAAAATCCGTGTAAAAGAAAAAGCTCAAAAAAGCTTCAGAACTTCAAATCTTTGAGAGAAAGTTAACAAATGAGAAACACAGTGGCACTGCAGAACCTTGCCAACACTTTCTTTCCTTGGGGGGACATATGCTTTGCTTGAGATAGAGCTGTTGGAAAGATAAGGCTATAAATATTTTTTCTGCCTTGGCATTCCCTGAAGTTGTTATTGCTTTACTCAGATTGCTGTATCGAGCCAGCAGTAAATTAGCACATTTCCATTCATTTTTTTCAGTAGGTGTTGTACCACAGATAAGATGTGGTGTACTGGTTTGGATGGATATAAGTCAGCTGATTTGTGCTTTATTCCAACTTCGGTGCTTTTATCACAAGTGAAAGTTGATTGTCACACCCATAAAAAATCACTTTTCTAATTAAAGCAGTGAATTTAGCCTATTTTACTGAAGCGAATTATCGCTTCTAACTAGGCCAATTTTAGCCATATCTTACAAACTAAAACACAAAAGCACACTTTCTGGAGGATGACCCTGTACCTACTGAAGCACACATTCAATCCATTTAATTAAAAAGTGCATGTATGCAGTCATACTGCTGTTTACATATATTTTTCTATCTAAACCAAATCACATAGATAACTCTTGTGCAAATGCTCAGTATACATAAAACTTGATGTAAAGCTTTAAAAAAAATTCTAGCAGATATCTCAGAAATTACTAACCATTCTGCCTTGAAATTGTTTATCTAATGTCACTGTTATCTTGCTAAATGAAATGGTATTCATCAACATATAGATTACAAAAGTAATGCCTACTGTTCTATTCCCATAGTCCACCATAGCCCCTGAGGTCAGCAAGCCTGTAAATAACTGAATGCAACTTCTTGTTTGAACTGACTTTACTGTTACAGTATTGGAAAGGTACAAGTTACATCTGAAGTCTGATGCTCCTCTGCACCTTTCCAGTGTAAATTGATACTCTTTGCCATTAAAGACAATGAACTCACAGAAGTTCTAAGTAATTGAAAATAGTGAAATAGAAATCTTTGAAAATAAAAGTATGTGTATTATCACTAGCTAAAAAAAGAAAGAAAAAAAAAAAGCAAAAGAAAAAAAACAAAAAAACCCCAAACAAACAAAACAAAACCAACCAAAAAAACCCCAAATAAACAACCAAACCCCCCTCCCCACAAAAAAAACCAAAACAAACAAACCCAAACCAACACCACAGAAAACCCTCAGACAAAACAAACTTTTAAACTGCACGTCCCTTGAAACTGGAAGCTTATGTCTGGGAAACCTAGTGAAATGGTTGCCCTAGTCTTTTATTTCTCCCTGAGAATGTGCCATGGGCCACTATGACAGCATATGGAGATGGATTAGTCTAAATTTAATTATTGTAATGTTCCCATGAGCATCAGGACCAAAGCGCTCAGCAGTCAGGATAAAATAATAATAAAACTTTAAAAAAAATAAAGGGAAGTCCCTGTGAATGTCAATGAAATTTATATTCCATCATTCTTTGAAATTTATATTAATTGACTATATATGCTAATGTATCTAAATTATGTGGAAATAATAGCCCCTTTCAGGAAGGAAATCTTTCTTACTGCTGCTAAGAAGTAATGATTACACCATGTTTTATTGATTTAATAGCAAGAGTACATTTGTCAGAAACATATTTAGGAGAATAAGGTGAGCAAAATTAAAGTACAGGTGTTAAGCAGGTTTGACAGCAGGGATTTAAAGGATCATGAAATTTAGTTACGCTAAGAGGTGATTTTTAAAATGGCTGATTCCCACCCAAGCATGACTGCATTCATGTCAAGTATTTTGCACACTCAGATGCATAACAAAGAGCACACCAGGCTCCAGAGGCAGCACAGAAGTTTAATAGAGTGGAAGTGCTGAACATGGCAAGATAAATAAAATTTTGATTATAAGACGAACCAGTTTGAAAAGGTGAGATCACCTAACTCTTTAACACATAAAATAAAGTGACCATTAATGCTAAAAGATTAGAAATTGATCTTGGACTTGGGAAGCAAACAGAGAGCTTGGAACACCACCACAACACAAAGACATTTAGAATTTCTTAGCCAAGCAAAAAGATGATCTCCAGGATTTTACTTTTGAACATAGTTTTCAACTCCTCTATACCATGGAGCTTTCTACTAGAGTCTGCATTCCTACACACCAGCATCTCATAGCAGGAAGAAGCATTTGGATTAAGTGGTAAAGCTGGACAACAGAAATCACTGCTAGGTTTCCAAGATGATTGGATAATTCAGGCTGGAAGGAAGCTCAGGGGCTCAGATAGACCAACCTCTGCTGAAATCTTCCACAAATGCCTTCTCATATCACAGCTACATTTCCCTAAGTTCCTTTCCCATGCCTACACTATTATTTCCTTATTTCTTTTCCTACAAAATAACCATGATCAATTGTCTCATATAATAGTAATGTATTTTTTAAAGTTTTAACAACTTGCATCTTTGTCTGTGTCCTCAAGCCACATCTGCTGTGCTAGCTCCTGGCAGCAGCTGCAGCAGTGGGTTGAGTCTGTGCTGTCAGGGCTGCAGTGTCACATCTCTGCTGAAAGGTGTCCAAAAGTGGGCACATATACAGAGAGTTTACACACTGGAGGAAAGCCAATGGCCACATTCCACAAGAGCTCTGTGTCAGCACTGATACCATTCAACACATTCAAAGATCATTCAGAAGTAAATAGTGAGGTGGAAAAGCTTGTAAATTATACCAATTCTATCTAGAGTGGTGAGAATGAAATCTGACTGTGAAGATTCATCAAAGGATCTTCTGATATGAGCACTGCAATGACAGAATAACTTAATCATCAATAACTGGAAGAAACACAACTGTGGAAAGCCAGTGTTCTGGAAACCTAAGCAGTGGTGGGCTCCAAATTGTGTTACGTACAGAAAGAAATCCTATAGGATGAGGGCTGTTCTCAGAAAGTATCATTGTTGTGTGAAGTGCCACTAGGCAAACAAAATGCTAGAATTTATTAGGGAAGAAACAGAAGAAAACCTACATTTTGCTCTGTAAATTATTACACATATAATTTTCTACATCACAGAAAAAAAACCCATAGATATACTACTTAGATGAACAGACATTCAAAAGAGCTTCTACAGCCTACAGAAGGGAGAAAAGGGGGGGTGGGAGGAGAGGCATGACAGTAGGCTATAAAAAAATGAATTACATGGGGATGAAGCATAAATAACCCACAGTTATTCACTGTTGTTCATACCACACGGCAGAAAGGACATCCAATAAAATTAACGGGCAGTAACATTAAATAATTCAAAAGGAAACATTTTTTCATAGCAAGTATAGTTGAAACCCAGAATTTTTTACCACAAGATTTTTGGCTGCTTTTTCAGGGATCTGCCTCTTCAGATGGCCTCTGACCAATGTCTCCCATGAGACAGGAGCAATCTGGACTAATAATGTTATTTTAGGTGCATTACTCATTTAAAGCTGCCATTGTCTGCTCCAAAGTCTCTTTTTAATCCTCACTCGCCAAGGACATACTTCATTTTGCCCAGATATACAACATGATTCAACAATGGATTTGTCACGTCTATAGTTGTTTAATTTATTTTTATATTTCTTTTTTTTCATGTCACTTTTTAATAGTAGTAAGATAATGATCTATTAATTATATTTGCACTGATTTTTAATGCATAATTTATTTCCAGTGCACTCATTTCTAGAATAAATGAACTCCAGAAAACATATTTCCATTAATATTCACTCAATGTTTGAACTGCTCTGTAGATTTGCTTTCCTGACACGCCAGGCGATCACTTTCTGAACCAAAGCCAGTGGGAGTGTGTCAGTGCTCAATTCTTTTCAAAGTCCAGTGGTCAAGAGGATTTCAGTAAAACGTGGAAGCAGACAGAAACAAATATTTCACATTTAATCTGTCTGTCTTTGCAAGCAAGCACAAATATACTCACTGTATATCAGTCAGAGGCAGCAGCTTTGAAGAGAACTAGGCAATTATGAAACATTCTATTTTTTTCATTATTTCACTATCTCAATAAATAGCCATATTATCTCTGGTACAATGAAAATCATATTGGGAGCAAGCAATTTCTCCCATCAGTGGCAAATAAATCTAAATCTAAATACCATGCATCTGAGACAAAGAACTATATTAGCTATTGTAGCACTCTGGTGTTTAAGTTCATTATGTTGAAATGATATTAAGCATGAGTGACTCCAGTACAGTTAAAGACTGAACTTAGTTTATCTCAAATTCCTCCTTTTCTGGGAAATACTTAACTGTTGGGTTTTATATGGACTAAAAAATAATGTCATATTTGTTGTTTTCTTCTACCTTTTGCTGCTGTTTGAAGATGGAAGGAAAAAGAAAGGAATGAATATAAAGAATATACAAACTGTGTTACAAAGATCAGCACTAATGGAGAATACAGAGCAAGAAATGGACTGAGCTAATATATCCACCACAGCACAACATTCCTGCCATTTAGGAGGACTGGCACCAGTCTGGAAGCAGCATCATTTTGTTCATGTGCCATAAAAAGTCTCATCCAGGGACATTTCTGCTTGTCTTAGTGAAAAGAACCAGACAAACCAGTAAAAGCCATCTCATTTCCCTGCAGAGAGTAGACACATTTGTGAATTATGCTGTCTGCCGAGGCAGGGCTGGACCAAGACATTTTCATCAGGTTAGGTTCACTGAATCTTCTCTGGGTTCAAGTGAGACCTCTCAGCTCAAACATGGGCAATCCACAATGACCTTTCAGATTGCTTTAGAAAAGGAACTACTTTGACATTGCAAAGTGCTGTTAAACAGCAGCTACTGAATGTCCACACACCAAATAGGAAATCTGTGGTCCTAGTGGAAGTAAATGAAATTTTTTCCATGCACAGGTCAATTCTCCTGTTACAAACTGTTTCATGGTTTGGTGAAGTTTGTTGGTACAAAGATAGTTCGCTTCCATTTGGCAGCACTGACCCAGTGAGTCCATTTTATGGTAATGGTTGGTTGTTTTTATTACTTTGAAATGACTGGTAGACAACTAAGTGTTAAAACCAGCAAAACCCAGCAATCTAGTTTTCTCATTTTTCCATAAAAAGCATTTAATCATTGCTATTTAATTAACCTATCCTTCATTTCAGTGCCTTGTGAACAGTACCTAAATGTGTGCTAGGTCTCAAAGAAGGCATAACATGGATTCTGCGCTAAACTACCATGATGAAATCCAGGGTAATTCTGTTTTTACCTATGAATGCATAAAGCCTGTAACTCAGTCATGATAGACCCTTCCAAGTCTTTTTGTTTGCTCTAGTATGTTTTTTCCTTGAGACCCTTTGCTTCTTATTGTCATTTCACTCCACAGTAATAAATCAGACATTACAGAAGAAAGAGAAACTTCAAAAATTCTAGAATGAACTGCTTTATGTTGTAACATATTTTCTGAATCACAGTTATAAGCACTGCATCATTAGGAGGGGCAGCCTTCCAGAAGGCTGCTTTCTACTATGGTAGAAATTAGTCTGGGTTTTTCTAAACAGGATTAACCACACAAATCTCATAGAAATTTCATCATAAGCAAGGCACAGAACACTAAGAAAAACAGTCAACAAGTATATGAACAAATTCTGTTACAAGCAAATCAAGTTTTAGCCATAATAATCTCACAGCAGTAAATTTCATAATTTTGTATAGATCCTTTGCATTTCCAAATTTTCAGCTAGTTTTTGGATGGTGATTAGTCTCACAATTCCCACTATTTCCCAAATATTATTATCACTTGTTCACAGAGATAGAGAATTGTGTCATGAAACAGAGCAATTTGTACAAGGACATACAATCAGATAATAAAATTCAAAAGCTAACCTCCTTGCCTCTGTTCAAATTAATTTATCATTTTCCATTTCCAGGCTGTAATCAAGGCTAAACACTGAAATAAATAGATTGTCTTCCAAGAAAATGTTCCAGAAAATATAAGAGTAATAGAAATCCTTGAAAATAATAAACACCCTTGATCACCAATTATGCCAAGTAGATGAGAAATAGAAAAGCAATAAGAGGAAAAAAACCCAAAACAATACACAAACAAACATCAAAAGGTTCTTCAGATACAAAGAAAAAGTGATTAGGAAGCTTGTGGGACTAGTCTTCACCACCGATAAATAAATAACTAACCTAACATGGGCCCCCCACACAAAGGTGATATCCAGACAGGAATTCATGTATTTCAATATTCAATACAATGACAAAATTGGATACCTAACTCCATAAGTCAAATTCACAAGGCTGCACTAAATGCTTGAACTCTCTATACATCAAAAAGTAGGGAGCTGGATGCAATTATGAGATCCAGCCAGCTAAATTGTGGGATGCCTCTATTAGTTAATAGAAAATGATAAATGAAGGATGAATGTGCCTGGAATTCACCCTGCTGATCCGTGTCCACTTAGCTGTCTGTGCCCAGATGTCTAATCAGTATTCAAAAAAATTCTTTTATACACTGGTATGGTTTTTTGTTCAAACAACTGGTCCCTTTCTTTGTTTAGAAAAACAGCGGCTGCTTCCCATCTTCCCATGATAGCCCAACAGCTAGGCAAGCTGGCCAGAGAGCTCATATCCTAAGCCCTCTAACAACCATAACTATTTAAAATCATAGTTTATATTTCCCAAGAAGAGGCATAGTCAATGAATAAACCCAGGAATAAGCTATAGAATAGCTGAGCCTCTTGTTCAGTCTAGTAAAACAAAAATGTTCAATTACTCTGTAAACATATCCAGGTACAAACCAGACAGGGAAAGAGAGGTTTAAAATATCGATCAATACAACTGCAAATGTGTATTGACTACATTGGCAGCTGAACAACTGGCCATAAATAATTTTATACTGGCAATTAAAAGAATAACTTTTTGAACACAGCATTTTGTAACAGCTTACCAATAGAGGAATAAGGACAAGAAAACCTATCCAACTTCTAGGGTATAGCTTGAAAATTTTCTACAAGGATTTTAAGAGGTTTGGCAGGTGTTTGAAGCTACTAATGCAGAGGTCCTTCCCATGCTCCACTCCTATGCTGCTTCTGTGTAGACATTGGGTCCGGTCCTGTTCAACATCTTTATCAATGACATTGATGATGGGACAGAGTGTCTCCTCAGCAAGTTTGCTGATGACACAAAACTGGGAGGATTGGCAGATACACCCAAAGGCTGTGCGGCCATCCAGCAAGACTTGGACAGACTGGAGAGCTGGGCAGAGCTGAACCTAATGAGGTTTAACAGGGATAAGTGCAGAG